>JAMQGT020003991.1:0-11270 GCA_024447675.2 Pterophyllum scalare
CCTATTCTTTGTTTTTGAAGCATTGAGAAGTGGCGTGGTGGCCGTTTATTGTTTTTTTTTTTTTTTTTTTAAACGAGGATACACACAGAAGTCTGCCTCTTCTTACCCCCCCCCCACATTTTGCAGAAGCACATGCTTCAAGTTTAGTACATGTGTCAGCACAGGATGTTAAGAGTGAAAAATGTTTTCGGTCTGTGATTGAACAAATAAAGGCGGAACCTCGGTAGGTCAGCATGAGCTGATTAACTGATCGATTGATTAAATGAAATCTAATAATTAATTGAGTGTTCCAGACACATACAAACACAAAGCATTCTTTGGTTTCTGGTTGGCTTTTTGGCTTTTCTCTCTCTTGTTATTAAATATAATTTGATATGTTTAGGCTTTTGACTGTTGATCGGATAAATCGCACAATAAGAAGAAAGTTACATAGAGGGATGAATGAATAATATAGATTGGACAACAGATGAATATCTAACGAAGATAATCATTAGTTCCCCAACCGATCTGCTGTGGTTTTAACTGATGGTTACTGAAAGTGAAGTACACATGTCCTCTCACAGTTTCAAAATGGATAAATGTGGTTATAAACCCTCAAGGTTTTGGTATGTATTTGGTCCAAGGCAGTGAAAGCAGTATTTATGAATGTTCTTCATGAATGTTCTACACAGTCTTGAGTCTTAATTTGTTTTCTTTAGTGAAAGTGAGCTCTGGAGCTCCTCAGTTGACCCCAAATGGCAAACTGTGGAACCTGCTCCACACAGAGCACATGTCTATGTCTGTGTCTATTGAAAACGAGGCCGCATTTCAGTAAAAATCATCAATTGCACACCCGCGCAACCTGACAGCTGTCCTGATTCTTATAGCTCGCACTTTCATCATTGTCCCAATTAATCTCTCTCCTCTCGTACAGCCCTCGTGTTTGCATTACAATGGAGTGAGCAGGACAAACCGGTGGAAATACTGGTAAGGCGTATAATCTAGCATGCTAGAAGATCAGCAGTGTAGTGCTTTAAGCCTCATTTTCAGATTTAATTCTAACATCTTCAATTTGCAGGCACAAAAATCTTACATTTAGTCCTAAAAACGGTCTGTCGTTTGTCAAATTGTCACAGGTTTGGTGCATTTAAGGGAAGAAGTCTGTCTAATGTCTTATTCTGAGATTAGAAATGCACCCAGTTGTTTAGAGGTTGTGTATGTGTGTCATTTTGTTTGTCTATTCTGAGGTCATGTTGCATCCGTCCATCTTTTGCAATGAAAATTTAAAGTAGTTTACGGCTCAATCAGTGATAGTCGCTCTTGAATAATAACCCCGAGACTGTCTCAGCGAAGACAGGAACAGCACAAGAAAGCAATTATGTACAAAGAAAACAAGAAAAACAAGTCCAACCAGTTTCCATTTCCCACTGGAAATGCTGTAGATTGATGGTGGTGACTTGGTTTCCAAAGGAACAGACAGATGGGAGTGGACAAATTAATAGAAACCAATACAGAGAAAATAATAACCATAAAAAAAAGGACTTGAAATGAAAACAAGCACAAAAACCATCCAGGCCTGCACGTATGTGCATATTAAGCCCATGGCTCATTTCCACCTCAATACAGCCAAGTGGTGGATGTGGGCAATATGGCTAAAAGATATTAGCTTGAGCACGGGTGAAATACTGCATCTCTGCAGGAGGATTTTTCTAATCAGTTCTTTAATTCAGCGGAATCAGCCTTTAATAAATGCTATTAGACTCGAACGGACCACAGCAAGTCGGGAATTTTTAAGAGTTTGAAATTATGATCATTTTTTAAAAAACAAATTTGATTAAAATTCAAATCTTGAATCGGAAAAATATTCAGTTCCAAACTGTCCCTTTGGGAAATGCAGGGTATCTGTGAACTTAATCATATTTCCTGGCTTCTCTCAAACACTCTCACTCCCTCACATTAGCTGCCACAACTAACATGCCATCAATCATACCCAATTTTCTCTTTTGCTCTTTTTTTCAATTAAAGTCTAACTAAATTTCAGTTGCTTCTCTGATGAATGGTGCTTAGCTGAATATACAGTAATGAGTCAGCTTCAAAAGAGACTAAGCAGCACATTTAAACATGAAAGTAGCAGGTCTGAGCAGTCATTACTTGAATTAGCAGGTACTGGGCACAGAAAAGAAAATTAATGGAAAATCCAGTCTAAGTTCAACACTGTGCCAGGTATTGTTCATAATTGTTTTGGTTGTGTAGCTTTTTCTTTGCTGATATTTGAAAAAGGAAAAAGAAAAAATACAACCCTTTTTCTTTTCAGTTTGAAAAAAGAAGAAGCCAAACGATGGTGAACTGTTTTGAACGCGAGAACAACAACGACCAAAGTAATCCAATAATCAAAAATTTCATATCACAGTGGTTCAAATGACTGCATGAAGTATAAAAGTGGTCTCTTCTGCTCAGAAATCCTTTCAATTTGCAGACTGTTGAGCATCTTTTAGATTATAGTCTTCGTTTCACAGCCTGCAACTTCACTGTTTTTTGGTCCACTCTCTATGCTCTCATACTGTCATTTACAGCAGCAGCAGGCAGTTGTTTTTCCAGCAAAAAAAAAAAACCCCGCACACACTACCTGCCCATCAACAAACCACAGACAGACAAATTTAGCAACTATCCAATAATGGGGCATTTTGCAGCTTCAGAGCCAGATATTTCCCTTGGGAGTTTTGGAGACCCCAGCAGAGCTAAAAGAGAGGGGTGTATTGGCCAGAAATGCGACTCCAAATGAATGATAATGCCGGGCTCTAACTGCTGGATGTGTAATTAGGCAGTTGTTTGCTAACAGATTGAATAAAAACACTTGGTCATCATATGTCAGTGTTTTGTTTACAGCTTCCTCGGCGGGCCCTAATCCTCAAGTCGAGCTAAAAAAGAGCAAGCAAACTTTTAATAAGAAGCGCTGTGGACAAAAAAAAAAGAAAAAGAAAAAGAAAAAAAAAGTGGTACTGAGGTTCAGCAAGCTCCTGTCAGTCGCTGCGAAAGGACGAACAGCGGATGTGAATCGAAGGTCGAAAAGCACAAATACGCAGATATCTGATAGGATAACTGGCAAACGCATTAAAACTGTGACCTTGAGTTCATGTGTCACACAACATGATCGGAATCATATATTTGAGCAGCACAGTCAAACATCCTCAGCTGCAGATCTTTGCCATTACAAACAGGTATTAACGAGCGTGATGTCTTTTTTTTTCTTTTTTTTTTTTAAAGTGCTTTTATCCAAGGCCAAGTCATAAACATGCACTTATCTTCCTGGCACCGAAACACAGGCAAAATAAAATGGTGTTAAATGTTTTTCTTGAAATCTAATGAGTTTACCTGTAGAGAAAACCAGTATGTGTCTGCTGTCGACTGTTAAACATGGTGGTGGGTCTGTAATAGCATTGGCAGCCCTCTCGCGGGACTCATTAGGTCTGACGATTACTCTGCACAGTGGTGTAATGGCCAAGGTGTATGAGGCAATTTTACAGGACTACTGTTGCTGCACTCCGCGTTGCATTGGTTTTATGAATTAAATCAAATTCCTGCTATGGTTTCCCCCTGTCACCGGATATAAACTTCCTTTAACATCATGGAAAAACCTGTAGAGAAGAGTGTGGAGTCTCTTTCCACCTCCCCCGATCCTCACACAGTCAGAGACTTTACTCCTGTAATTATACACTTTGGCACTAAAGTCTTAATGTAGACTTAATATTTTCATATCAGCACAGTTTCATGTCTTCACTGATTTTCAGTTACATAACAGACATCCTTAAAGGGTATTTACTATTCCATGCGGTGCTTGATTTGTATTATGTGAGTGCACAGCGGAAAGTAGGTCAGTATATCAGTAATATTAAATATCAGTGTAATTGTTTGACAGTTTGAGGTTGCTTGCGTTAATTATTGCAAGCCAATTGTAATTGAAATAACAAAATGAGCTTTTATGGATAAGGAGTTTTGCCTGATCTAGTTTAGAGTATTTTTCTGTTTTAATCAATCAGAAATGTTAGGGCTTAATTTGTGTTTTAGGGCTGCAGCTAACAGTTATTTTCATTGTTCTTTAATTTGCTCTAATTTATTAGTAAATGATTGTTTTTGACATCTTTAAATGCTTCGGGTTTGTCGTTTTACCAACTCTCCATATCCCAAAGATGCCAGTTTACAGTGGTATAAAAACCACAACTAAGTGGTTATAAAGTAGTTGCTGTTATTGCTCTGCCGGGTGACTCGTTGCTTTAGGTTATTTTTTCAAGTCATATTGTGATATACACTAAGCTGCGTTTTTTTCTTTTCTTGTATTTTATCTAAAACGGATGCAGCTAAAAGCACAACTAATGCAATCAGTCTTCCATTCCTGAAGGTTATACTACTTAGTTTTTGTGGAACGATGGGTTTAGTGAGTGTTTGTTGATATCAGGAAGAAAAAAAAAGAAAGAAAAAGAAATATATATGTGTGTGTGTGTGTTTTGATTGTTGAACTTTATGTTAAAAAGACAACAGTAAATGCGTAGGTGGGTACTGGAACTTTTCTTAGATGGCAATTTTATTCATATAGCACAATTCAATACATGTAAACTCAATTAACATGAAAGATAAATTTAAAAAACTATATAGGTCTGTTGTGCCTTAAGGCAATAAATACAACAAAACAGAGTTTATGAAGACATAAAATACAAGTTACCACACACACACACACACACACACACACACACACACACAGAGTTATTATATGTAAGCCTGTGAGGATAAGGAAGGTTGTGAGTTTGTTTTTGAATGTAGGCACAGTTGTGGACTTCATTTCAAGTTCATTTTCAAAACTGCAAACAATAATCGAAAGGAGCAAAATGCTTCTTGTTTTTCTGAAAAAATGTAACTCTGTTCACACAAATGCAGACTTTTACCTTGGCATTCTACAGAATACTTTGTAGGAAAAAAATACCCCAGCTCATGTTCATTACACTGAATAAGGTATTTGAGCGTATTTGCTTCTCAAGTGAATCACAGAAAGATGTCAATAGCTTTTTGGCCCTGTCAATGAGACATATTAATGTTGTTAATAGTAGTACTTTTACATTTTTAACACGAGAATAAAAAAGAAAGAAGCTGCTTCTGTGTCCTCGAGTCATATAGTGAATAGTGAAAACCCCGCTCGTTTTTTTGTGATTGTGACATGTTCATTTTCTAATTTTATACATTAACTTATCCTGACTTTATCTAAAACATCTGCTCATGATGAGTTTAAATACTCAAGCAAAAACTTAATGCGGAATTAATGTGGATCCCTCAGTGTCAGTCACTTTTAGGAATTAACAGAGACCTCACAGACTTCCCACAGTAGTAATACACCCCATGTGCTGAACAAACACACATTATGGAAAATCGAGTCAAGTTTTGACAAAAAAAGTACTTAAAATGCACTTAAAATTGGACAAACATGGACTGCGATGGAGCCACAAGGACAGATATGTCACAGCATGTGAAGTGAGCCATGAAGATCTCATTGTGGCAAAACAGAAACGGCATTAAATTGTTCCCAGTTGAAAGAATCCATATAACTTTAAATAGCTTCTAAAAATCTGTATGAAAATGCAGTGAGCATGAAGTGTAAACCAATATGTCAAGAGAGACATAACAGCCTGTTTGAGTGATGTACAGTGTCGTGTCCTTGTGATAAAAATAAGATCTGACTCGGTGAGGAACATTAATGTAGCAGCTCTATGGGTGAACTGCAGTGAGGGAGTGACTGCAGATGGCAGATTAGAGGAAACTTTAATCAGTGTTAAATGAGGTTTTATCCAAAGTTAACTTTTATTCGGTAATAATTAAACTAAATAATGAACTAATGTGACTTTGCTAGATGACAGAGTAGACATATAATCAATAATCAAGATTTCCTTCACTTTTTTTTTTTTTTAAGCCAGAACCCTTTTGTAGTGTTTCTTTGATTTACTCTCAGAAATGACTGTTTTCCTTTTGACAGTCCAGTTGAGAAAACCCGAGTCAGATGAAGATAATTCCTTTGCCATGACTTTTACTTGTCAGGCTTACACCCCTGCTCTCTGATTGGTAGTCCCTGCAGGACAGGATGTAGTACTTGAGGCTGGAAAGAAATATCTTGAGCTCCTTTCCTTCACAGTAAATATTCTCTGAAAGGGAGAAAGAATTGACCAGCATCAAAGAACAAAAAAAAATAAAAATAAAAATGCATATGGTTGGGCAGAAATACTACTACTAATAAAAATGTATGTAGACATGTATATATCTGCTTGTCTAAAGGATAGGTTGGGGATCCAATTATTTCCGATGTCAGCTAAGCTGCATTCATAATTTTTTCTCTTAAACAGTCAATTGCCTGGCCTATGTATCTTAAATGTCCTTGAGATTTTTTAAACAAATAATGCTGGAATTTCCATATAGCCTCAATTAATTTGCAAAAAAAAAATAAAAAAAAATCGCTTATTACACTTTACATGTATTTAAATATCTAAATCAAGCAGCTGTGACTTCATGTGCTCCCCTCACTTGCCAGTGCGTTCATTTTAAAATGTCTCTTACTGTACCATCTACTGTGTGCCTCCCTCTGCATGAATGGTGGAGAAATGCTTTTTTAAAATGGAGCATGTCTGTACATCTTTTGCCCCGTCGGAATCTTGTCATGTCAGTAACTTGTGTGGGTTTTAGTGCTTGGACCTCCCAGTGCCAAGCAGAAATAAACTGATGACACCTTATGCAAGTCCCATCCTAAAGGACAACCCTCAGATAGTTTGCAAATAGCGTGTCTCTTCCTCGGACTCTTCTGGACTTCACCCCAAAGCTGAGATCCTTCTGGGCCTCATGTAGGATTCCTTCTCTTTTCTCATTGTTTAAACAAGTTGTTGTCAGCGGTGGAAATTATGCTGGATTATTATGGTTAGATTTTTGGTGCGATGGCAACACGTGAGTGAAGTTTTGCAAGGCTGGAGTCTGATTACACGGTCTCTCCTCGCCTGCATGTTGTTCATTAACATCACAGCTGTTACGTATTAGCGGTTACATTCTACTAAAACCTAATGCAGTCTGAATGGGGCTGCAGTGTGTAAAAATTTAACATCGTGTTGGTGCATCCCCTCTGCGCACCCCCCCCCCCGGAAAAGGTGTGAACATCAACATGTCACCCACTGGAAACGTGCTGAAAGTGAATGAATCTGTTGTGAATGGGCTGCTCGTGTTTAGTAAGGTTAGGTTGGAGGGGTGGTATTGCCAGGCCAATCTCGGTTTCCCTTGTAGAAATGCAGTTTTTAACATTGTAGTGAGCTGGAGGTGAGTGTGGTTTGTGTGAGTGTGTTTGTGTGTGGATAAAGAGCGCGCAGGAGGAGTGCTAGCATTATGCGTGGAGGAGGTGAGAAGTGAGGCTTTCAGTAAATTTATGAAGAGACTGATTGAAAGGAGAAACCTCTCTTTTCCGTGTCAGTGTCAAGCTGCTCTCTGCTCCTCTTCCGTGACCCTACTGCTCAACCAACTGCTCTGAGGTCAGTCTATTCATTTCAGTGCCAAGCAGAAACAGCTACGGGGCTCAGAGTAGCCTGTAGCTGGATGTTGGTGAATAAAACTGACACCTTGGTCGTTTTCTCTCTTTGTTTTGCCTTTATTTCTTTAAATAAGTGTAGAGTAACGTGGCTTTCGTAGAACCGGGGTCAACTGGGGAGTCGGGGAGTGTCACAGCAGTGACGTGTGCCGAGTTAGTGCTGAAATGCTCTGCCGCTAAAGCATTTCACTGGCACAAAAAGACTCTCCAACAATTTTGATAACATACTAGTTGTTTAAATCAGTTAAGAAGCAGAATCCCAAATATGTACTGCTGTAGTTTCTCAAACATGAAGATTAATTAAGAAGAAAGGAGGAAGGAAGCAAGAGAAGCACCCACTGTCTCAAATGAATCTTTCAAAGCCATATTTTCCTAAAAATTACATTGTGAAACACACAGTCCCCCAAAGACCCAAACAAACCATGCAATATACATGCAGACTGGAGCAAAACATCATTTTCTGTTACTCCACAGTCTTTTTTTTCTTTTCTTAAAGCTCTAAAGAGATTCATCAAAAACCCGTAAAATTGTTTGATCGAGATATTGTTTTTTTCTCTAGAAACACAGAACTAATCTTAAATCTACTCAGGGCATTTGGAAGTCCTCACTCTTCTTTGTATGTACAGCTTCACATCGCTTGCTGCCTTTTTTCTGTTTCAATATTTTTGTTGCGAGACCAAACCAAGCTTTTTATCGGTGGCATTTTCAGGAGCTGTGATTAAGCTATGGTAAAAATAATTGTTAGGTGTTAATTTTGCTGTTGACAGAGCAGACTGGCAGACTGGGATCGTAATTATTTTAGGCAGCTGTCATTGTTTGTTGACAGGTGATTTCAACTACCGGCGTCAACAGCAGATTCCACTTTTTAGCCTTTATCCAAGCGTCTGCTTCCTCCGCACAGCTCTTTTTGAAGGCTATGCACCATCCTCTCTTCATTTTGCTTGACACTAACCTGGTTGTTCAGCCTGGGTCTTCTTTGTTCTCTTCACTTTGCTAAGCTTCTTTGCTCAGCCGTCTCTGTTTCACCATGTCCATTTGCCCGCTGGCACTCTATCTTATCTACTGCCTCAATCATTTGGCCAGCAGCCCCTGAACACACCAACTGTTGTGCTCGCTCAATAAAATAGTGAAGCTTTGCACCTTTCAGGGTTTTTTTTGTGTGTGTGTGTGTGTGTGTGTGTTTGCACTTTTTGAGCTGCACCAAAGACAATTTCTGCTTAAAAGCATGCCATCCACGAGGGTCTCCTTTTAATCTGGAGCCATTTATCCCAAAAAGAAAACAAGACAGAAAGTGGAGCTGCCTTGAATTGCAGTTTTGCATATTTACATGTTACAGGAACCCGTTTTGACCCAGTCATCTGCAAACCATTTTTTTTTAAAAAAACAAACCTGTTGACACATGAATTATTTATGGGCACCGAGCCTGTAGTAATTATGTGGGAATAAGTAGCACGTGCAGTGTAATAGGGACTCATGCAACGACATATTTTCACAAAAATTAGTGTGTGAAAACACACTAATTTGCCAAAACATTCAAAGAAACCTCCCGACATACATGCGTCATGAAGCAAAGCAACCTAATTGTCTATCATTTCCTTTTCTCTGCCTTTTAAAAAAAAAAAAAAAAAAGATTAAATGACTCCTTGTTTTTAGAGTTTTGAAGTTTTGATGCAAAATTTTGTTATATTTAAGGCAGCAGTCCAATATTCCAAAACAGAAGATTACAATAACTGGCAAACTTGC
This sequence comes from Pterophyllum scalare, assembly GCA_024447675.2. NCBI lineage: Eukaryota > Metazoa > Chordata > Actinopteri > Cichliformes > Cichlidae > Pterophyllum > Pterophyllum scalare. Next base: position 9,323 of record JAMQGT020003991.1, read on the forward strand.
TTAAAATGACTTAAATGATTAAGAGATTATCAAAATAATTTCACGCTTAACAATAAAACAATAATAATAATAATAAAAAAAAACCCACACACATTTGTAAAGCTGTAAACTGTTAATTTTTGCTGTGCTTACTGAATGTCAGTTAAAGTAAAAGAAGATTCGGCTCCACTTGAGATATCTGTTTTTAATTGTTTCCCTGTGTGAAGCTGTAAACTCCTGTTTACTGCCTGTTAATCCTAACAGCACTTTATCTTATCAGCAGTGTTGATAAAGCACGCTGTGCAGACTGCGCTCGGTGTCACCACGTCTCTATTTCTGGCAGTTGATGGCAACTTCCCTACATCACTGGTGGAGCCAAGGAAATGACATCATGTCCCTGCAGGGGTTGAAAGCGCAGCCCTGACAGGACTGTCATGACAAAAGAGTTCCTTGGGAACATCAGGGTGCACCGAGGACAGGAAAAAAAAAATTAGTGTCTGGAGGCTCTGTTTTCTTAGTTCCTGTAGTTGGTGTCTCCCACTTCTAGCCTATCAAGAATTTTCTCATGTTTGAAATTCCCCTCTTATATGTGTGCCTTTTTTTTTTTTTGTCCTGAATGTAGGGCACAGGGGCGGGCCAGAAAGTTCTTCAAATTAGTAGTTATTCAAAGAGTGGAAGACGGATCATTGTGTTGGCAAGATCGAGCTCTACAGAGCCACAGCTCTATTTCACTTGTAGGTTTTGAGCTTACACTTGGAGTTGCGCATTAGTTTTGTTCCAGTTGTACTTGATATGTATGTATGCGCTCTTTATCGCTCTCTTCTCGGCGTTGATAATTGAAAATAAATTAACATTCCTGGGCTTTATTTTTGTCTTCACTAGAGCCTGTGGAGAAAAACTTGGAGGCAAACCGAAGAGGTCAGGCCATACTCACAGCCTGTCAATCCTCCTCGGTGACCCTACCGCCCCTTTCTTTCTCCCCCTTCCATTCTTCTCCTCCTCTCCTCTCCCTTGCCCATCTATTTAGTCCCTCTCGGCTTAGAAACTCCCAAACTTCCCCCTCTCCCACCCTCTTTCACTGGACGTCTCTCCAGCTTGAGTGAAGCAGATACAAGCTTTGTCAAAGGAGCCTCACATTCATTCAGCTGGCTGTTACACACAGCCCAGCATTTCATTTGAAGACATGTGGGCTGTCTCCTTCTATCCATTTATTTTAATTATGTTTTAATTGCTTGCCGTCCTTTTTTAAATGCTTGCTTATTATTTCTATCAGGCTGATGTGAAAAATTTGCTGTGGACTGTGATTTTCTCCATTATCCTAACTGATGATAGATTTCTCTCCCTGGGTTTCCACACTGTGTGTATAAGAGACAAAAGAAAAACAGATGTCGTGAATGTTTGCATAGCATTTTTCATTTCATTGGCAAAGTTTTTGTCTCGTTTCCAGTAAGATATACTGTTAATAGAGGGGGGAAAAAACCTGAGGGAATACATTTCCTTGTATTTTTTTAGGAAGAGGAGCTTAAAAGTGCAGATGAAAATTAATAACTTTTGTGTCAGTTGTCTTCTGGTGTATATTATAAATTTAGCTCATTAGATTTAGTGTAGGTGGTGACAGTTAGTCATAACTGTGTTCCTTTTTTTACATATCGGCCTCTGTGGAACATGATGATCATTATGCAGAAATCATTGGCCAAGTAACAAGTAACCTCAAATCCCAGGCTTCAGGATGGAGGGGTGAGGAGGGGCTTGGTGTAGATAATTCCACGGCACAATCTCCGAGGGGTTATGGATGCCTTACTTACCTCTTAAAATCATTTTCTGCTCGAGATCATCTCAGTCCCCCCCTTCCCCAAACATCAACCACCTCCCCACCATCCCCTGATGTGAAATTATGATACGTCTGTCAGTACTTGTGTAAAAGCAGCAATACGTAACTGAACGAGTAACAGGGACAACCCTACCAGTT
>JAMQGT020003992.1:0-28471 GCA_024447675.2 Pterophyllum scalare
TTTGTTGCTGTGGCTCTCGTTCAGTTACGTATTGCTGCAGCTGGAGAGGATAAGAGCAGAGAAGATGGCAGGAATAAAAAAAGAAAGCCAAGGACAGAGTGGGAACAATGTTAATGGACTGAGGCTTGAAAATTGAGCAATGAGCCTGCTTTATATTGGACATGCTGAGTTTCAAACATAATGATTGATCGAGAAGTCCGTACCTCATTCTTGGAGTACCTCAGAGACGACTCTGTAAGGAAATGGTTGCAAAGTGTAAGACATCTGCATACAGCACCATGGAAAAAAGCTCTACCTAAAGCCTCAGACCTCTGGTACTCTGAATTTATGTTACGAGTCTCCCGAAGTAGTTTGACACTGAATAAGAAAGATGACAGAAGAAAAATGGATGAATGAAATTCTTGTGTTGTTTTTGAGTGATGATCGCCTCATTTTCATCAAAATCACATCAATGCCCAAGGTTTCAAACTCTGGTTTAGTGCCAGTCGAATGGCTAAAGACTCTATGCAGTCACATTTTACTCTTTTTAATCCATTTTTAATTCTTTATATTACTTTTATTACTTAGTATTTATTATACTAAGTTTTTGGGTTTCTGATTTAATTTTTTAAAAATCTTTCTATTAATGAGTTTGATTTCTTGTGGTATTGTTCAATTTTTTATCTCTGTCTTTACACTGTGTTTTTTTTTTCCTAGTTGCTGTTTTGCGATCCTGTGTTTTTCTTAATGAGTCCATTATTATTCTGGCATGCCATGAATCTTGGTTCTGGTAATATTGAGTCGCTTTACTTCATGCTTTCTAGGGATAAGTTTCGCCTTGTGATTTATTGCACTTGTCTCCTATTTGTTGTAGTAATCGTCTTCTCTGTATGTTCTGTCTGTGCCTCCCTCTGTCTCATTCCGCTGTTTAGGCCGTGGACCCTTTGTGTTTCCTTGTCTTGCACATCCTGGTTTTAGTATTCCACGTCTGTATTAGTGTCCTTTGGTTATTTCCTGTTTTACTTTAAGGGTTTTTTTTCTTATGTGTCTGCCTGTGTCTTGTTCCTCTAACTGGTGCTCTGTGTGCATCTCTGTTTTCCCACCTTTCTCTGCCAGTTTGTCATTTTTGCTTCCTCATTTGTGATCCTGTGACTCACCTTTGCATACCGAGCATCTTCTCTGAATTGTGTTCATTTTAATTTGGACTCAGTTTTTTCTAGTGAGAATTTTTGCCATCAGCCTGATAAAACATGACTTTAGTTACTTTGTCTGGCTGCATTTGGGACTTTTCCTCATCACCATCTCTGACAAAGTGAGAAGTGGAATGGACTGAAAAACGCAGGATGGGATGCACCCTCATAGTGTAGCAACCAAAGTCCTGCCTCGTCTCCAAAGAAATTTTGCTTAAATTGGGGCTAAAATTTACAAAATGAACATAATGCTGTATTGAAGAAGACCTGAATAGATTGGAGCAATTTAGACCACAAACACAAGGCAGAAAGGTGTTTACTGGGGTCATAAATGGTTCCCATAGACTTCTATACAATTAGACTTCTTTATGGAACCAGAGTGGTCGCCCCCAGCTGGCCTTTACAAATAATGCAGACTTGAGGCACCACCTCATTGGCTTTATTTTTCAGACCTGAGGCTACATCTATTTTCAAATACAACTAGAATCAAGGATGATAAATATGACCAGTTAATAGGCAAATATAACATGTATCAGTGCAAAACCATTTTACACATAAAATGAAAGTCATACCTATCTTGAGGGTCCTGCGGGCTCCATGCTTGTTGTTGTAGCAGATTCGCTGCAGCTCGCAGCGTCCTGTAAACTTTCTGACAACAAACTTCAGGCCCCGCCAAAGACACTTACAGTAGAGGAACACAAAGAACTGGGTCACGACTCTGCAGGGGAGAAAACCAGGGGATTATGCTCATAAAAATATGCACAGATAAAGGCACATGGCAGATATTACATAATAAGTACACTGGGTTTTGACTTGTAACCTTTTATAGAAAAGCAGCAGCAACTCATGGCAGCGTACACAAGGTCAAATGTGAGTGTTGGGTTTTTCTAATGGTCTGCCGTGGAAATATGAGTTTTTAGAATTTTTATATATATATATATATATATATATATATATATATATATATATATATATATATATATATATATTAAAGAATTTATGTACAATAATAAATGATTGTAGATTTGATATTTCTGTAGTTCAGCATATTACACAAATATGCCCACATGAATGTATTTCTGGCTAATTCTGTTACACGTCATTTCAGAGAAAGTACTCAGACAAAGACAATGAAGTGAGTGAAAACAGAGGAGCAGGGTGAAAGACACAAAGAGAAGAAAGTCAGAAGAGTGTGCTTCGCTTAATGTCTACCAGGGGAGATTTCCAGCAGATCAAAGCGTGCTATTTTTTGCAGGGGACGCTGAGAATGGAGATGTCCTGGGAAATGCATAGTGACCCATTAAGGGAATAATTTGTCTGCTTTGCTCTGCAGAGAACGCTGAACATGGTCTCCTTTTTTCTCTCAGTGTTTTTCCCATTATTGTCACATTTAAGTTTAAAAGTTGTGTTTGAAGCATTTTTCACTAATAAATCCTTTTTTGCTTGTTTGTTTTTTTAATTTTCAATGTATAAACAGATTGTAATGTAACTTCATAAATCAGTTGCATTTAATAGCCTCTAGACTGTGGCTGTGTGTGTGTGTGTGTGTGTGTGTGTGTGTGTGTGTGATTATGCCTATCGTGAGCAGGTTGCCTCCAACACCATCTAACATCAGCTTGCAAATGGAGTCCACTAATAATAAACTTAAAGTGATCAGCGAAATTGGTTTCAGTGAAAGTGCTGCAGCAAAAACCTCATAGTGATTGCTTTGGTTGCTAGCCGATTGCCACAGTTACCTGTAATTATCCATATTTGTCAGCAAGCACTCGTTAACTAGTAGCTGAGCCTTGAAAAAATGTGACGCAAACCAGAAATGGAGAAGGTTTTCTTTCAAAGTAAAAGTTGTGCCTTTTGAGATATCTTGGCTGCAGCTGAGGTACAACTTTGACTTCGAGGGCAAACGGTCCCCATTTGTGTCGCACTTTTCACAGTTTCACTACAGCTCGGACAGTAGCCGGACAGCGTTCATTTAAACTTGACAGGTGGTTACCAGTTGGTCACTGACCAGTCTCCAGGCCTGTGTGACTAGGACTTTAGCAATCAATTTCCCCAGTGACTGCCATCAACTTCTAGCAATCACTCGCAACCAGCTGGTTACCAGATGGTCACAGACCAGTCTCTAAGCCTGTGTCTCGGGCCTTATTCACTTGAGTCCATATTGTCACCATGATTGTCACACACCCAAACTGGCCACTAAGTTAACCTGTTAACTGGCAGCACCAAAATTAGCTGAAAAGACTACATAACGCGCTCTGGTTATTATTCGCTCTGGAAAACCCATTTCGTAGCCTATTAACTGGCCACGTCCGGTATAAAGTGCGTTTTATATGGCAGGCTAGACCCTCCCATTTTGATTGACACCTTGGCTGAATGAGGTGTCAATCAAAATGGTAGGGTCTAGCCTGCCATATAAAAGGAACTACAAACGTCCGGCCAGTGTTGCCAACTTAGCGACTTAGTCGCTAGATTTAGCAGCTTTTCAGACCTCCCTAGCGACTTTTTTCCCAAAAAGCGACTAGCGACAAATTTAGCGACTTTTCCCGGTGACGTCATGACTTTTAGAGAGTTTTGGAAACCTGAAATCCTCAGCTGTCGCTGTGTTTTGTGTACATACAGCCTTCATACTGCGTCCGTTCATACTCTTTGGCATCACCCGGACCCCCAAGCGTATCTGGCTGTTCGCCAACGCCATGCGGGGAAATTATTTCTCTAGTCTGCAATTTCTGTATTTAAGAGCTGTGCAAAATTGATATGATCGATAACAGAGGCACAGCGCTGATTAGGTGCCCCTTTGCTCCTTCACCTCCCCTCCTCCTGCCCCCACTCACCCACACACACACACATACACAAAAGCGACTCTTTTCATTTGAATCGTGCTATCATACGACAGGCAGCTAAAGATGGAGAGGCAAAAAAGGAAGCACAAAACAGAAAACGGAAGAGGGAGAAGTAGTAGTAGTAGTGATATGTCACAACAGGCTTCCATAGTCCGGGAGATCGGTGAGCATGCGCTGTACATCAAGATGTGTTATAGAACCTGCACTATCGTAGTCCACGTCGTCTCTTTAAATATAGCTGCATATGACATTATGTCAGTCTAGAGGCTTGATGAAAGTGGATGGATGGAAAATAAAAGCCTGTAACAGAAGTCTTATTTATAAGTCCATGAATTGGTAAGATTGGCACACATAAGCACACTAAACCTTGAGAGGGTGCGTTGTGTGTGTGCGTGGTTTTTTTTTGGGGGGGGGGGGGCTAAAAATGTGTCCGCGTACACCTCAGAAAGTATAAACCCTTTTACTGTTTGTAAACAATGATGACGTAGGTAGCGATGCACGTGCGCATTTTGGAAACGGAAATACGGCGGAGTTCAATAGTGTTTCAATCTATGAGAAGGGATTATCAAGGAAAGATCGTGAAAGCTACCTGCAAAAATTTATTTGGACCACCGGCAACCGACTCCCTTATTCCTGTGGTACATTAGCAAGTGGCCCAATATCGGTAGGCAGATATATACGTGTATTTGATGGAGGAACCCAGGGTATACACCTGAGAGAGGCTGCGGGGCATACAAGTCACTGGATGCTTACAATTGTGTTTTTTGCAGTCATGTACCAAACGCCAAATATCATGATACAGATTCAGAGTTTTGTGTCTTGAAGGCAGAAGTTCTTCCAAGTCAAAGACAAGGAAACAGGACCGCTGTGTATGAGGCTCGGGTCATTGTAAACAGGTCAGAGAGCTACGTCCTCACAGCGAATTGTACCTGCATGGTATCAAATTGTTTTTCCAGCTTGCTAAGAATTTTCCGGCTGCAGATATTATTGATTGACAATGAAAAAAATACATATACTGTGCCAGTCAAAAGTTTGGACACACTCAACCATTCATATGTAAGTCTGCTCAAACTTGACTGGCACTGCATACTGTAATCTATGGTGCGATTAAATATTAATTTAAAAATTAGGACTCTGAGTCCAGCGATGCCTCACCTGTAAATAGCCAGCCACACTACAGTTTAAAAGCCAAATAGCCTACCAGCTAATGCTGTTTACTTTAGATACCTGACATCACGGTATAACCAGAGTAAATAAATAACTTTACCTGATATAAAATGGGCGCTTCAAACGTGAGCATTTCTGATCGTGTCCTCAGTCCAATTTTTATCAAAACATTTGATGGTTTGCAACCACAGACGCCTCCGTTTTTCTCTCAAACAGCCGTGATCCCGTGGGATTTGGTACAACTTAAATCTGCTTTTGGTAGAGTAGAAATTCTGACAGCCCATTGGCGGTTCTAGGGGCGGGGCCACAGGGGCATTGGCCCCATCTGAAATCTGATTGGCTCCCTGAAGTGCCCCTGTTCTGTCAATCATCTGTCCTTTGTCTGAGAGCGAGGATCAAATTATAGGTGGATGCAATTTAATGCCGAAACACCAGTAGCGCAAATAGGAATGGCCAGCGTGAATAAAGCTTACAGAAGAAAAAGAAGAGTTGAACGATCTCGCGGAGAAAGTTTTTTAACCGACAACCGATGCCAGTCTACATCTTGAGGAGTTTGTTGGTAATGATAAGTCAACAACAGTTAATGCTGTAATGTATGAAATGTCTGATATTGTTTTTTTTAGTGAAATGGCACATACGTTCACTGAATTCTTACACCTCATGGTGATAAGATTTACCATAACTTTAATGTAATGGCTTTAATTTTTATTGGTCCATATACAAGTATTTGTGGTGTATCACCACATCTACCACAAATACTTGGCTCCTCTATGAATACTGTGGCCCCCTGATGGCCCCTTACTCAGAAAAATCCTAGATCTGCCACTGTGACAGCCAAACACGCAACAGCCAGACATTTTGATGCTGATATCGCTTTTAAATCACATTTAAGGCTGCACAGTCTCCTTCTTCTTATTGATTTGAATGGCGTAGCAGTTCACTTCCGTTGCCAAAATGCGCGGGCATCCTTTGATGACATAGGTTGTAAAAGGGTCTATATAGCTGCGCCATTGGTCAGTGGTCACATGTTTTTTTGTTTTTTTTTTAAAAAACCTTTATTTTACCAGGTAAAATGTTTGAGAACCAGTTCTCATTTACAAACATGACCTTGCTCTGGACGTGTCTGCAAAACCTGAAGAGAAGAAGAATGCTGGCAGTAAGTTTATGCTTATGAAAATCTTATAACCCTATGAAAGTGGATTTTCTGGATACTGTGCCTTTAACAACACTAGTGAGGAGGCACGCTAAGGTTAGCCCGCTAGCTGCTATGGTAGGTAGCTAACAGACTGTAAGAATTAGCAGGTAAGCTAATGTTAGCAAGCGTAGGTGAGGATTCACAGGACTTTGAGTGACCTAGAAAACCAACTTTGAGCCACAGGAGCAGAGCCTCTGTCTGTGTTTAGTGTTTACAATCTTTCCAGAGAGAAATAAATCCTGCTTATGCTCAATGATCACAGCAGGACATGATCTTCTGCGTCAACAACAAAAAAATAGAAGGTAAGAACAGTCCCGAGGAATTAATTTCTTGTTCCCAGCCTGTGGATGAGACTGGCATGTTAAACACCTCGTACAGACACACTGTCAGCTTTTTAACCTTCAAAGAAGTGAGCACCAAGTGAAAGGGGTGTGAAGGAGGCATTTGAGGTTATATAGCAACCTGCAATTACAGATTTAATACACAGAACTATCAAATAAAATGTCCTTGAACACTAAACTTGCCACCTGCTGATTCATTTTAAAGGGTAACTCCACTGAGTCATGTACACAAAGACCAGTTTGCTTGACCTGCCTGTGAAAACATTTAATATCTTCTGCCGCTCTGGAGAAGGTCAAAACAATGGACACAACCTGCAGCCATAACTTTATTATGTTTCATTTTGAAAGCCTCTAAATGGTGTCCCCAGCTGCTAAAATGATGAAAATGTTGCTGCTTTCTTTAATTTCTTCTAAATAGCCGGATCAGACATAAGCATGAATCATTTTTACATCACTAAACTATTACTAGACTGATTGTAGCACATTAGAATAATTACTGTAAGCAAACACAGCCATTAGTGAAAAACATTGGCAGCCACTACTGGCTTCTACTGTTCATTAAAAGTTAATGAAGCTAAATGTTCTCCAACAGATTTATTCTTTCACTGGGGAAATCAACTGGGATTTATGGGAAATTTTGTTTGAGGGCAAAGAAGGAAAAAAAAGCAGTGGTAGTAGAAGCCAATTTAAGTTTGATAGCTACAAATGATGACAAAGAACACTTAGATTTATTTATTTCAAAGCATTTAATAGTCTAGGGCCAAAATACTGTTGAGGTCCCAGGTTTTTGTAAAGTCAGGGTTATTTCTTTCTTGGTCATTCAATGTTTTGCTTTAAAGGTTCGTTTCTCCGTGCCTTGCCCTGCCCTTTATTGCCTTCACCCGTGCCTTATTCCCCACCTGTGTCCCGAAACTAATCAGCAGTTCCTTTTGTTTACTGTTCTCTTTTCTGTTGTCTTTTCTTTCTCTCTGTCAGAACGTTTGCTATGCCAACACAGTTTCACAGCAGCTTGTGAAACACTCACAGTGTCTAATCTACTGATACGTGTTCATGGATACTAATTTCCCCTCCTCATTTTCATGTCCCTGTATCCAGCCTCATATGTAATGATTCCTATGGAAGCTTGTTCCAACTACTGAAAAAACAAATTGCCGTCCTTAAGTCTAAATTTCAGATTAGAATGTCAAAATTATCAATGGATTTACATTCATGCACACAATATTAACATATTCCACTTTTAAAAGGCAAAAGAAAGTCTGCATTTGGAAGCCAGAGACCCAAGTTGGAGTGATACAAGTCACAGATTTTTACATCTCATTTGTGTTATTTTTAAATACATTATTAATTAAAAATATGTAGCTTGTTTTAGGTTAGGCATTTAAAATAACTTGGTTATGGTTAGGCACTAAAAAGGACTTGGTTAAGTATACAGGAAAACATTTTTTGGGTTAAAGCACAATGGCTGTCACTCCTCCCCACTGTCTCTAGATAAAAATAACATGTGTCCTATATGAAATATATTTTCCATTTATATACATTACTTACAAATTTGTGATAACACAAAGTGTCAATTTATGACCTTTAACATGAAAGAAGTGACATGTTTCACGACTGTAACATTATCTAGAACTCTCAGGTGGTCCTGCTGTCATGATCCTGGGCTGTTTGCCCAGTGTGCCTTAGGTTTCTTTGAGTTGTGTTTTTAAGTTATGAATTAGGATTTTAGTTTTTCAATGTTTTCTGTTTAGTTATCTGTGTTAGCTCCTGTTTGCCTCATCTTGTCTTTCCCGTGGTCTGTGTTCAGGTGTCTGTGTTAACCCTCTGGTGTCAAGTCTGTGTCCTCCTGTTCTGTTTGTGTTCCTGTGTCTGTTTTTTTTCTCATGTCTTTGTCCCTTGTGTCATGTTTTGTTTCTCTCCCAGTGTTTCCTTGAGTGTTGTGTTTAGGTTTCTGTTTTGGTCATGTTTAGGTTCCTTTTATGTGTCAAGTCTGTGTGCATCTGGTTCCTGTTTTATTTTGACAGTCCTTTGTCCTGTGCGCTTGTGTTTAGTTTTGCTTCCCCTTGTCTTGTCTGTGTAATTATGTTCACCTGTGCTCCTCACCTGTTATCTGTTCCCTGATTGCCCCTTTGTGTATTTATTGTTTGCTTTTGCCTTAGCCCTCTGTCGCATCCTCTTCAATGTAGTCACTTATGTTGCCACGAATGCCAACTTCCTGCTGTGTGCTTAGTATTTCAAGTTTTGGATTTCATGTTTTGTGTAGCTGGCTCCCGTCCAGTTTTGTGTTTATTATTTAAACTAATAAAGCTTATGTTAAAGAAAGTTCATGCCTCGAGAGTCTTCATTGGGGTCCCCTGCCTTGCATGCCACAGCAGAACCGTGACATCTGCACCTTTCAGTCCACACCTACGACCAATTTAGAACCACCAGTTTACCTATCAGGTATATCGGACTGTGGAAATAAGCCAGAGTACCAAGAGAGAACCCACACAGGTACAGGGAGAACATGCACACTTAACACAGAAAATGCCCTGGTTGTATGGAAATCTATGGGAAAATGTCCCTCAGCTCCCTTACTCTGTGACCTATAAATTATATAAATTAATGGTTATTCTTTCAGTCAGATCCACCCCTGTGATGGCTCATCACATCAAGCTGCAGAACACCAAGGCCACCCAACTCTACGGTTCTTAATGAGACTTCACTCACAAGCTATCCAAGTTTTACACCGTTAATTTTTAAATATTTTTGTTATAAAAAAACAAAACAAAAATGCCTGATTTTTTTTTTGGGGGGGGGTTAATAATATGTTCTCCCAATTTTTGGCAATCATGAGCCAAAATATAAACATTCTTTAACACATCAAAAAAACATTTACAAAAATTTTTTTACTCTAAATTAATTATTCCACCTTTGCACTACAATGTCCATCCATCCTTCTATCCATTTTCTTCTGCCTATCCGGGGACCAGGTTGCGGGGGCAGCAGCCTAAGCAGTGACATTCAGACATCTTTCTCACCAGCCACTTCCTCCTGCTTATCCAGGGGAACACTGAATCATGTCCTAAGGCTACCCTGGGGCCACCTCCTGGTAGGACATGCCCAGAATACCTCACCCAAAAGGTACCAGGGAGGCATCCTAGTCAAATGCTCAAATCACCTGGGCTGGCTCCTTTCGATGTGGAGTAGTAGCAGCCCTACTCTGAGCCCCTTGAGAATGGCTGCACTTCTCACCCCTGTCTCTAAGGGAGAGTCTAACCACCCTTTGGAGGAAGCTCATTTCCACCACTTATATCTGCAATCTCATTCTTTCAGTCACTACCCAGAGCTTGTAACCATAGATGAGGGTAGAAACATACATCAATCAGTAAATTGACAGCTATGCTTCTACACTCAGATCTCTCTTTACCACGATGGACCAATGCAGCGTCCACATCACTGCAGCCAGAGCCCCGGTCCATCTGTCAATTTCCCGCTCCCCTGTTCCCTCACTCGTGAACCAGACCCCAATATATTTAAACTCCTCCACTTGGGGCAGCAACTCATCCCTGACCCAGAGTGAGAACTCCACCCTTTTCTGGCCCCCTGCAACTTTTATTTCTATTTATTTAAGCCTTTAAATCCTAGTTCTATATATCTCCCCACATATCTATAATCTCACATACTGAGATCATTTTTTATTGGAAATATTTTTCACAAGTCAACATGGCAGGACTTTTATCTGATCATTGGAAAAAAATAAAAGCAGAGAAGGCTGCCTATGCTGCTATGCAAGATGATGGAAATGACCTCAAATCAAAGGGAAACAGCAGCTAAAATAATGCTTAACAGATTTAACAAGTAATTCATTTTCATTTTCTGCTTGCTGACTTGAGAGGGAGTTTGGAAAGTTGCAATCAACCTTTAATGTAAAAATTTAAGACCACCTTTCAGCATTGGTGTCCCAAACAAACATACGTGATGCCCCATGTTTAGCTGGCTGGGATCTGGTCACAATGTACACACTGGACTTAAATAAAAGCCTTCCAAATGTGCAACAGTAGGCCTAGACTCTCAACATTTTTACCAGTACCACCATATTTTAAAATCCAACTAAATAAAATTATGAATATGTAAGGACAGAGAGCAGAACTATTAATAGAAACACCTCTGGAGTGCTCCGTAATTAAGTGGCCTCCGTGCAAAGCGATTCATTTAAACCCATTCACAACAGCCACTTACTGCTACACAATGTCATAATGGACTCAGAAGAGCTTAAATGGGAGGACTGGGATTAAAGGGTCTACAGTGTTTGGTATTAACAGCTAATTACAGTAGGTGGAAGACAAACATGGACAAACAGGCTGAGAGGAGAAGTAGGGTAATAATGAATTCCGTCCCGTTTTCATACAAAATGTAAATCCAGAGCACTGCTTCCATCTTAATAATGGAGACTCGCCTTACCTCAGGAAATGCTTCATCTCGGCCGCTGTCACCCCTCAGGTGTCTCCGGTGCTGCTTCAGTTGATAACCTGAAAACGGAGATGACAGAATGTTGGAGGCTTCTGTCAGACAGGCCCGCGGCTCCGGAGCTGTCCGCGGTACTGAGGAATTAACGCGCATGCAAATCTGCGGCTTTCAGCTGCAACAGCGCCCGATTCCTGCCAGCCACAGAGATTCTGTTTGGGCTAAATTCGGCACTGTAAAAACACAGCCGCCCACATAACCAATTCTCGAGGCTTGTAATCGCCTGTTTCACCTTTTCAGAGGGGAAAAAGCCACAGAAACCAAGCGATTCTTCCTCGTTCGTGTCCCGTCTGATTAGCAAACCAAGGTACAAACGCGGAATATTCTGAAGCTGAAGACGCTGCAGGTAAACAGCGGCTACACACGCTTTATATGTAATATAACCGGCAAAAAAAACCCCAAAACATTTTTCTTACCGATTGGGAACAATATGAAGGCGAAACGGAGGCGGGAGGCGGCGGGAGTGCAGCGTTTTTTCCTCTTCACAGTCGCCTGCTTTCCTCCATGATGACAGTCACTGAATGAGGCTCACAGTCTAAAAGCTACAGCGCAGCAATGCAGTGCAGAATAACAGGGGTCACAAAGTCCCAGCAACATTCCCTATCAATATCATTTATTGATAAAATGGATACTTTAATGTTTATCTACCATAAAGGTAACCTGTTCATTTCCACCTCCTTTTTTCCTTATTCAACTCAACTTAAGTAGCTTTGCGTGATTAAAGTTCAAAATAATCCTTATTTGGTTTCTACTGGGCCTTGGTGCCTCAGTTTACCCCTTAAGAACAAACTATTTTAGCTCCCTTCCCTTCTTCTTTAAGGCGTTTTTTCTGATTGGCTGCCCCTCACAAACAGAAGGTTTGAACAGCAGGTGGGTGGGGCTTCTGTGCCTGAGATAACCAGCCTGAACTTACTTGTACATACACTGACTTCATTATTTGAAACTTTCATCATCTTTAATATGAGGATCCAGTTTAATTTCTTGTCACTTACTGTAGAGATTCATTAACACTCTGAGGTCTAAGTCATCATCAGTGACTACCCCAAACTGACCCCATGTTTTGCATGAAAGGAAAAATTACTTCTTTTTTTAATGCATGTCAGTTATAATCTATATTTTCTTTGATCTTGATTGCCATGATAACTTGTGAGAGCGATTTAAAAAATTACTAATGGAATCGGTTTCTGGCAGTTTGATCAGAAATATAGACACGAGCAGCCCTATGGAGGTCATTTCATACAGCTCTGGCAGTGCTCTTCCTCATTGTGCAAAGAATTAGTTACTGGTTCTGCTGCTGGATTGATGTCCTTCTATGGCCTTTGCCAGTTCTCTTTGTGTGACAACCCATCTCCTGGTATTGCCTCCATATTCTTGAGACTGTGCTGGGTGACACGTATGGATACACCATCCTGGAGAACCTGGACTACCTGTGGGGCTGCAGGTACAATATTGTGCTAACAGCAGTGACAAGAACACCAGGAAAAAGCAAATTTATAGGAAAATCAGTCAAGAGAGATAAGAAAAAATTGTCTGTGACCAACATCTGCAAAACCATTCCCTTTTTAGGGTTTGTCTTGTCATGTTGATTTGCACTAAAGCAGATGAACTGGATTCATAATGGTTCTTCTTCCTAAATGGAAAGACTGAGATCCCTGAGGATTTACTGAACATTTACTGAACATTTACTGTGTTAGACTATGATGATCAAATGTAACCTTAATTGTTCTGACAAAGGGTCTATTATTTACTCTTCATTACATATTTTTCCAATAAATTCAACAATCCAACAATAACTCAATAAATGTGATGTTCTATTAAAATAGAATACACAAAAAGCCAAAAATATTTTTTGATTGTTCTTTTCTGTTTTTCTCTTTCTGCCTGTGGACTGACAACCATCAGAGTCCAATATCATTTGTGTTTAATATTATTGTATTCTGTTTTCTTTCCTCCGTTGCTTTAATTTGATCTTGTTTTTTGGCCTCAATTTCCAGTTTTCTTTTTCAGTTTAGTGTTCTGCTTTTGCTTGTCTGACAAAGCACTTTGTAAACTCAGTTTTTAAAGGTTATATAAATAAATCCATTCACTTATGTGTAAAATATAGCTGCTTTTATTTTCTTTTGGCTAGAGTTTGGTCTCCACCAGCTCCTGAGAAAATAATTAAAAAATCTCCTTGAAAGTGAAGTTTTTTTCTGTAAGTTTCCATGTTACTGTCTGCTGATTAAGGTCATGACATAATTTAAAACTCTGGGAAGAGAAAATTGGACTCTATTCCAGCTGCAATAGGGCGAGAAGCAGGATACACCCTGGACAGGTCACTGGCCTGTAGCAGGGCTTACATAGAGAGACAGACAACCATTCACACCTATGGGCAATTTAGAATCACCAGTTAACCCAACCCCACTAGGCATGTCCAGAGATGTCATGTTCAGTTTGAGTTGGTATGAGCTTGTGGCATGGCGTACTATACTACTGGAAGGAGCCCTCAGAAGATATGTACACTGTGGTCATAAAGGCATCAACAATACTCAGGTAGGCTGTGGCATTTAAACAATGCTCAGTTCATACTAAGGTGCCCAAAGTGTGCCAAGAAAATACCCACCCACCACCAGAACCAATGACACAAGGAAGGATAGATCCATGCTTTCATGTTGCCAAATTCTGTCCATCTGGATGTTGCAGCAGAGACTGAGACTCATCAGACAAGACTACATTTCTCTTAACCTCTGTTGTCCAGTTTTGGTGAGCCAGTGTGAATTTTAGTCTCAGTTTCCTCTTCCTACCTGACAGGAGTGACACTCAGTGTGGTCTTCTGCTGCTGTAGCCCATCTGCTTCAAGTTTTGACATGTTGTGCATTCAGAGATGCTCTTCTGTATATCTTGGTTATAACAAGTGGTTATTTGAGTTAGTGTTGCCTTTCTATCAGCTCTTGTTACCTCTGACATAGAAATGGCATTTTCATCCACAGAACTGCTGCTCGTTGGATAGTTTCTCTTTTTCAGACCATTATCTGCAAACACTGGAGATGGCGGTCTGGGAAAACCCCATAGTTTCTGAAATACTCAGACCAGCCTCCCTGGTCCAACAACCATGCCACGTTCATAGGCACTTAAAATCACCTTTCTTCCTCATTCTGATGCTCAGTTTGAACTTCAGGTCATCTTGACCATGTCTACACACCTAAATGCACTGAGCTGCTGTTATATGATTGGCTGACATTAATGTGAACAAGTGTACCTAATAAATTGGCTTGTGAGGGCATAATTAAATAAAATATCCACACATCATTAGTCTAATGCAGGACAGACAGACTTGTTTTCATTTTGGTAAAATCGCCATTTTAAAAAGAAGAAACTGAGAAATGAGAGAACAAAGAATATAAAAATATTTTACTAGTAAAAAAGTAAACCTCTGGCTGCATGATAACATGCTATAAATTTGACAATAAAAGACAAAAAGATTTAAAAAAAAAAAAAAAGTCACGGTATAATTTGTAAATTGACAAAAGACACGAGTATAAAAAGTGTAACAGCACCAGAAAAGACAAAAATGAAACCAGTTTGGTGATTTGTCTGCATGTAAATAAACTGAACGTAGCACGTAACTCAGTGGACTGGAAAACTGTAGAGCTGATTTAAATCATGAAATATAGTAATATACTTAATTAAAAGGATTGAGAAGTCACTGATCAAACAATAAATAGCAGCAGGAGTAAAAGTTGACCTCAAGTGTGCCCCAAGCAGCTCAACTGGATTTCAGTCACTGCTTTCTGATGCATGTCACCTGGCCTCTCTTTTCCCACTTTCCTGTCTTTATTAAATAAAGGGATAATCCCCACAAATAAAGCTTACAAGGGACCTATTACGCAACACTCAGTTTCAGAATTTCTTGTAGTACGCTTGGTTCTGTGTAATGTCAGTGAGAAGAGATGGTCATCTGAGGTACACCACTCTGACTTTGATCACAGAAGGCCCACCCACCTGCTGTTTGAACTTAGTTGAAAGTTGGCTTAAATGGGGAGGAGCTAAAAGAGCTTATTTCAGACAGTGAAATAAGATTCTGAACTGTGAATCATACCAAGCTAAGGAATAAAAATATGGAGATGAAAATGAGCATAATAGGTCCCCCTTTAAAAAAAAAAAAAAAAAAAAAGAAGCTGACATCAACTTCAAGTGAAGTAACAGGCAAAATTCTGTAAAACATTATGTAGCATTAACGAAAAAAATGTGGCAATACAATGATAATCTTTCAAGTCTTTTTCTGGATGCAGAAAACTGCCATACACAGGTAAAGTCTCTGGCTTAGTGCATAAAAATGTAAATTTCTGTATTAATGTTAAAGTAGAAAGACTCAAACTGGCCTTCAACCACTGATCACTTTTCAGTCATTGTGCAGCAACAGCTGTGAGTGTCTCAGTTCTCTGAGTGTCAGTATCTGCAGACAGCAGCAGGCGGTCCGAGGAGCTCTGAGCATCGGGGTCATCAGACGCTTCTGCTAGCTCTTCAGGTAAAGCTTGAGTACGTCGGGATGGCGTTGAACATGACAAAACCCACGGTGATGATGACAAATGAGATGATGTACAGGGCTGAAAACTGAGACACAGGTTCAAGATGAAGAAATCTGCTCATTCATGTGTGAGGCTCCCTTTTTGCTGCACAACTCCACTGTCATTAGCCACATGACGTTGTGATGGCCAGTGAACTATTTCCAGTGTGCTCCTTCACCTGCTGTAATCCACCTGCTACAGTTCAACAACTTTGCGGGGGGTTTTACTACTTTTTCAAATCTTTTTACTAAATTTTCTCCATTGTTCTGAACCACAAACAATGCAATAACTAGGATGTCAAAGTTTAAAAAAAAAATTAAAACAAGCAATAGTAACAAGAACACAAACCTCTTCTTCTTCTGTCAATCCTACCCAACCTTCACATGTCCATTAACCACATTCCCACTTTTCCTGGTGCTGTGCTGAGTGGCCTTTTATCATGCGATGAAGTCAATTTTTTCTGCTCATTTTTTTATAAAACGTGAAATGGCTAGGTCTTTGTTCTTGCAAGTCTCGTCAAGTCTACTTCACAATATACTCTTCTCCATGGAGAATCTTCACCAGATGATCACGCTTCTACTGCCCTGAGGGAGCAATGTCATCCTGAAGGAGCTATGAAGATGGTGGGGTTTGGATTCCTCCATCAGCTGACGTAGAGGTCATCACTGTGCTTATGGTTAATGTATAATAATGGGGTCCTCACCATCCTCTGCACCACTGGACAAGTAGCTGAACACTTTCTCTAAAATCTGCTTGAGACTTACTGCTACAACATACAGGAAATCTTTATGCCCTTATTGTACTTATTAAGCTGTTTATGGTATTCCATTTAAATCTTAATTTACTGAGCTCTCTATTATTTCCATTTAAATTAGGTCCTCCTTTTGTGTATTTTTTTCACCTTTTTGAACTATTTATTTATTTTCTAAAAACTTCTCAAAATGACAAATTTTATCATTTTATCATTGGTCGTGAACATTATCTTGTTTGTCATTCTCTGGTAGGAACTAATGGGTTCAGCACAACATTTAAGCTATTAAATAATTTCCTGTTGCCGCTGTGAGACAGTAAAGAGCTGTATTATCACACACACATACACGCGCGCCATCTTTGAGGACTGTTAAAAATGCATAAAAGCAGACATCTCAAACTCACCTTGTACTCAAAGAGGAAGAGGCCGCAGAAGAGGCTGAAGAGGTCGGCAGTGAGCAGAGAGAGGTTCACTGCTGTAGCACTCGTCATCTTCACCACTACAGGCATGAAGCTGTATAGAGCGTACATGCACAAGGTGTAGACTACAAACAGCATGGCTGTAGAACACAATAAACGGAGTGAGAGACCGAGGAGCGATTTAACAGTCAGTGATGCTTCAATAAATGTGATTATGTTGCAGTTTAATATGCCAGTATGGCAAGTTAACTCACAGATGCGAAAGTTCCACTTAATTTTTCTGACTGCATCGGTTTCCAGCACAGCACTGAAACAAGAAACAACACAAAGTTATAATGATGAGGAAAAAACATTAATGAAGGTATTACATCTTTATTTTCTGCATCTTACTATGGTGCACGCAATCTGTTTGCACGTGAACTCCTCATACACAATCAGCAGTTGAGCAACCAAAATTTGCCCTGAAGGTTCTTATCTATATCAGATATTATGTCATCATGTTGCCTAGCAACCACCTACCAACAGGCTAAAATTTGTAGCTTCATGTATCTATAGCACATTAGAAGAGTGCAGTATTCTTTTAATTTCACAACATTAACATCTACTTTACATCCACAAAATTTTCAGTATGCATAGTATATTATGATGTTATGTTACCTAGCAACCACCTATCGACAGATTTAAATCACTGAACAAGCAATACTGCTCCATGGGTATGTGCTCATAAAATTTGGTCCACGACTGAGTATTTTTCCTATTTCTTTGTTTGTTTTATTAAGAGTCCCATTAGCATTAGCATTAGCTAAATTTATAAAACGGGCTTAATGTTTTATTTAATAAGACCTGAAATGAGTGACCTATTTTTCAGTAGACTTCTGTAGGACTCACAGTCATTTTGCAGCCAAAGCTATTGCCCCCTGGTGACGGTTAAAAAGAATTCAGGTTTCAGCAATATCTTACAGCTGTATGCCACTGATGAGAGTCCCAAATAGGCCCATCATGCCCAGGAATTCAATTCTGCTCAAGTTCTTCACTGTGTGCTCCTGGCACATGTTGGATATGGCGTAGAGAACGGCGCTGAGCAGGACCAGCCCATCGCCCAGCAGCACATCGCTGGCTGCTCAGAGAAAGAGAGGCAGTTATTAAAGGACACAAACACAACTGTTCAACTTTATTTATCACTCTCCAATTCATAGCAACAGTCACCTATATTATATTTAATAAGGACCTACACTGACTGTGCTGCATATCACAATGATAAATGTGTTTCTTCCTGTTTGTTTTCAGCCAGATGTGGATACTGGTTGTCTGAACACTTGCATGCATCAAGAGAATAAACATAAAGTCTGAAATTAATTAGGAGTGATGATAAACAATTAAAAAAAAAAATCTGCTTACTAGATCCCTGGTTTCTTCCAGCCAAAATGTCAGCTCCTACCATAGCCCCCACCCCCAACAAACACACTGCTACAGCTACAAAATGCATCAGCCGATATCGAGTCTTCAGGATGAGCCAGGAAAGTAGCATCAGCACCGGGATCACAAAGCAGTCCAGCAGCTGAAACACACGGTGACAAACAGGCGTTAACCTGGCTGCCTCATGGAGAGAAGGAAAGACATGTCGCACTTTGTGTAAAAGAAAGTTTCTGATATAAAGGGCCAACAACAGAGTCACATAATGACTAATGACAACATTTATCCACGACAGTGTGCAATATAAGAGTAGTAGTACCGGCTTAACACCCACTAATTCCAACATTAAATGAAATCAACCAGACTCGTTACTGCTGAAATCTTTGACAACAAAGAAAAGTAATCCTTTGAATCTTTAAATAATTTTTGAATCCATATTTTTTTATTCCTGGACTCTTTACATCAACTTTTTCCAATTTGCTGCTCCTCACAAACAGAAGGTTTCAAAAACATGTGGGTGGGGCTTCTGTGCTTACAGTCAAGAGTTGTGAAGTAGTGTCATTTTCTTTACAATCAGACTCATTTGTGCAAACACAAAGGATCCCCCCCGCCATTAAAGACTTTTTGTCGACCAAACAGTGCATGTGTTCAAAGAATGGGAGAAGACTCCTTACTGATGACTTCCATGAAACTCAACCGTTTTCTGTTACCTGTATACTTGTCAGGGTGGTGAACTGATAAGCCTTCACGACTGCATAGTTCGCCTCCACGTCTGCCGCAGCCATCGCCAAATACTTCCACCAGTTGGTTTTTAAAATCTGTAGGATGTTCCTGTCACCTGTAGAAACACATCAACCTGAATTAAAATGCTCCAGAAGGTGCTTCTGAACATTGATTCACATATATGTGTCCTTTTTTTTGGTGATTTGAAGCATTAAGAAGTCTTTTTTGTACTCTTAATGCTTTATGAAGTCAGTGAGACCCAGATATACCTAACATGGTCATCTCAGACACAGTAGCACCACCCACCTGCTGTTCAAACCTGCTGTTTGTGATGGGCAGACAATCAGTAGAAAGTTGCCCTAAAGAGGGAGGAGCTAAAACAGCACGTTTAAGACAGAGGACTGGGGACTGCAGCAAGGACCGCAAGTCGCCACAGCAGATCATCTGCCTCCATCTCACCCTATCTCCAGTATTCTTCTGTCACACCAACCCCGATGTGACAGAAGAGGATACTAGGACCTCATAAGGTAAAAAAAGGATTGTTCTTAAATGCGAATCAGCCAACGTTGCACTAGTAGAGTTCATGAATAATATCATGGAGCTGGAAAAAGAGCTTAATTGGTCTCCTTTAAAGTTCACTCTTTCGGTCTCACCACTCTCACTTTCCCCATGAATCAGGTTACTTTGCCATACATTTGCAAGTTCTTGGCTATGGTGACTGTTGCAAAGAAACATTTACTTATTATGACTCATTGGGAGCAGTCAGAATGACAAATATATCCTGAGTGTTTGGCAGTCTGACCTTTGCTGGTGCTAAGGAGTGTCGTGTAGGTGAACAGCAGGAGAGCGTAGTTGAGGAAGCTCTGTAGCATGGGCGTCTCTATCTTGTCCTCAACCAGGTACCCACAGCTGACTGCAGTCCCACATATCAGCAGGGACAGGACCTGACCCATGAGTATGGTCTTCAACAGACTCCTGGTGAGTAAAGAACATGAATCGTGTCAAACCAGGGCTTTTACAGGTATTTAAAGCGATAAGCCTTAACGAGCCGAACTTAACAAAAACCTGTGTACTGTGCTGTCATTTAATAAAATATAATTTTGTGCTTGATAAAATTAAACCCTGCTGTAAAAACAAAACAAAACAAAAAAACAAGTGATTACAACATACAGTTGTGGTCAGAAGTTTACATCCACTCACCACAGGCATGAATGTCATAGTAATTTGGGTTTTTTTAATGATTTCTTTGAACTGTTCATTTTCCAGGGTGGAATGATTGTACACCATACATCTTTAATTAGTTTAAAAGCAAAAATTGGATGCACAAGTTTGAATTTATTTGAGATTTTCTCTGATCAGTATTATACATTTCTATATCAACCCTGGTATTCCAGCCCACAATCATCTATTATGATGTGCAGTGTGTTAAAGAATACATTCACTGATACCACATAGAGTACAGCAGCGTACAGTATTGGTGAGATTCATGCTCACCATGTGAAGACATCTCTCAGGTTGTAACTATGCAAACCACAGCCAATCTTCAGCTTCCCACACAATCTCTCCTCCACTGGCCCCTCCATCTCTCTAAGAGCTAAACTCTGAAAGACATGAACACCGAGGAAGATTAAAACCTGGAAGAAAAATAATTGGGAATTAGCGTCTTTCACATTCACTATCGTCATGAGACCGCCCAAGCAGAATATGGCACCAAGTCTCCAAAGGAATGTGACGTGCCTCACTCAAAATAAGGGGCAGATAAGTAAATGCACATGTAGTATACCTATACATATACCTATAGTATATAAAGTGATTCAAACAGGCTACAGCTATTTTGTTGTACATCGGAGGCGTTGGTGCTGACAGGGATAAACATGATGTGCTGTAAAAATATATAAACCGATTTGTAATACACCCCCGAATGATTCGTAATACGTATTTGGTTACGTTAAAGCACGCGTAACTGATTATCGGTAAGTACACAAATATTAAACTGTCATTTTTGGAGTTTGGTGAACCTTGAGTCATTCATCAAACTCAATTAGCTAAAGCACAAACAAAACACTTTGCATTAATCAACACATTTATATATTTCTGTACGTACGTTTTGGTCTTCAGCTATACCGAGACAGATGTGGGGACATCATCCAGCTGCGATGGCGTTTATTAAAAGCCGCAATAAATTATCGTCCACGCGGTAATACCTCTCAACCAGGATGAATCAGTCTAACTTCGTGCTCTTGTAAGACCGCCCCCTGTGCTCTGATTGGTTGAAACACACTAAGTGACGTGTGCACAGTGCAATCAAATTTAGATGCTGATGAAGGTGATAAAAGAGGACAGGTACAGTTTGAAGAGTGTAATTCATTTAAGAAACATTAAATACAAAAGTTAAGTTATTTGATTATAGGTGAATTATTGTTATTGATATATTTTTACAAACTATGCATTGAGGGCAGTATATACTTTGTGATTGGCAGTATTGTTTTAATTAAACTCACATGCCTGTTAAGTCCCACTGACTGATCTGAATTGTAATTTATCAGAACTGATATTATGGTATGCACTGGACATTTGTCTCTTCCACTTTTCTGATGGTATAGCACAGCATCTCCTATCCTCGTTCCCCAGTTACACATGATTTGGCCACATTTTGGCCCTAATTTTTGCAGAAGTCAGCATGTGAGTCTCGCAAAGAAATTTGCTGATTTGAAACCCAAAGAGGAAATAACCGGACAAAAAAGCAGATACAGTGACAGTTAACAATTAAAGTACTAACAGAGATCTAGAGACCTAGAGAGCTCATATTTCTCCCATATTAGCTTCTCTTCACTGATTCCCTGTTAAGACCCCTTTAAAATATTTCTCCTCGCATAAAAGTCCTGAATGATTAGGCCCCATCATATCCTAAAGACCTAACAGTATAACTTTATCCCAACTAGAGCACTTCAGTCTCAGCCTGCAGGCTTACATGTGATTCCCAGAATTTGTAAAAGTAGAAAATGAGCTGTCAGCTGTCAGGCTCCTCTCCTGTGGAACCAGCTCCCAGTTTGGATTCTGGAGACAGACACCCTTCCCATGACTTCACATATTCCCTAGCCATCCCACTGCTTGTTGTCATTAACTTTTGTCTTCTCTCTCCCACTCTAGTTTCTGTTTTTCCTATGTTTTCCCTATGCTGTCCTTTTTTCTCTTCTCTTTCCCCTCACCCCTCAACTTGTCACAGTATACGTCAGCCCCTCGCTGAGCCCAGTCCTGCACAAGATCGCTTCCTGTTAAAAGAGAGTTCTTCTTCCCCGCTGTTGTCAAATGCTGCTCATAAGGGATCGTCTGATTGTGAGGGGTTCACTTGTAATATAAAGTGACTTTAGGCAATTATTGTTGCAAATTGGCACCTTGTAAATGAAATTCACTTCAATTGAACAGCTTTTACCATTACTGGAATAGTAAATGGAAATATACAAGTGTATAATGACTATCCCAAAAGACCTTGGGAACAATCTTTAGCCTTCCCTGATGCTTGTAGGAAATTGGGAAAATTGTTCTTGTCCTTCATATAAATGCAAAACGTGTAACCTAATGCTAAGTAGATTTCAGACCACCTTTCAGCATTAATTTGCCCCATACTGACATGTATTTGCTTCACATTCAATTTATCCTGTTCGTCTACCAATCGGTGGTTTGATCCCTGGCTCCTCCAGCCTCCGAGGATCACGGCTCGGCTATGTGGCAGACAAAGTAGGAACAAAAAACACAGTATGCAGAGAACAGAGCAAACTTAACACAGGCTTTATTGCCACACTTCACTGGGCAAGAAAATACAAAGCATCACCTGGGCTTGGCTTGGACTGGGAGACACCATGGGATCCACGGGGCAAGGAAGCAGACAGCACGAGGGAGGATATACAGACAGGGGGAGATACAGACAATAAATACACAAGTTAATGAGGAGAGAGTGGAGAAAGCAGGGGAGAGCATGTGAATGGAACTTAACTAACGAGACAAGGGAAACAAAACTAAACGCAAAGTATACAATACAAGGGGCTGGCAAAGGAAAACCAGAAGTAACAGGGAGGCAGGAACACTGAGGAAATACACAGAGGGAGGAACTAAACTAAAGCACCAGAAAATAAGAACATGATGAAATAAACAGAAAATATGCTAGAAACTATTTAAACATCAGGCAAACCAAGGATCTCACAGCACAATAAAATAAACAAAATCCCAAAGTCCACAAAAATCAAAGCACTGTGTTAGAGCCAGGACCATGACAGCAAGTTGAAGTTCACGGGCAAGATACTGAACCCTGTGTTGTTCCCAGCGCATACATTGGAGTGAGTGTGTGAATGTTAGGTTAAAAGTGCTCAGTCATAGAAAAAAAAGCACAGGTATGGATGGGTGAATGTAGTAAGAATGTGCTATTTGTGCTCAAATGGACTAGAAAAGCATCATATAAGTATAGTGTCTATTTACCACTTTGCTTCCCACTCCACCTCCATTACACGCAGTGATGTGTTTGCTGCTTCATTTACAATGTAATACACAATTAAATGTTTGTAGACTACATTAAAGATTGTATAAAAAGTAATGTATTTTAGCATTTTTATCTGATGGTGTATAATACATCAGAGGAAATGGGCATTGTTTATTTATAAGGTATGCAGCAAATGGTTTTTTTCTGGGATTACCAGAGCTGAGAAAGAATTATACAGAAACAGTGTTGCGGGGGGGGGGGGTATGAAGGTTAAAATACCTCCTGCTTGTGTGAGAAAGCATTTGTCTGAGACTGTCAAGCAGAGAAAGAATGATAATAAGCACCATACTGACAGTGAAACAATAACTGGCCCTGAGACTGTACAAATATTTTTCTATCTCCAGTTCTGCTCTCAGTGTGATATGTGGCAAGCGTTGCTTTTTATTTTCTCTTCATATCCTTTACAAGGCAGCAAGAGTGCACTAAAGCAGTAGAAGTAGTGCTATGAGTTGCAGTAGCAGAAAAGTCCTTCTAATGTCTCTGACTGGCAGTATTTGGAATGGTGCAGAGACTTCTAGCAGTATTAAAAACAGAATAGTTTAGTTTCAAAGGACATCTAGCATCTGTTAAACATCATTGTGCAAGGGACCTTTTTTGTTGTATCTTAAGCCGCATTTCATTAGTATGTGCTTTTAAATTGCCCCTTAGGGATAAATAAAGGTTTATGAAATGAAAATGAAATGAAAGTACCTACTCAGCGTGGGTCAACTCGACTCTGCACGACTCACCACAGTCTTGTTTTGTTTCCATTGCAATTGAGTACGACCTCAATGTGGGTGGAGTCGATATAGCAATGCGGCCAGTAGTCATTTGATGTAATTTGTATGTGACTCAAAACACAACACAACAATGGATGAAATAGAGGCAAGCTAACATAGCTAAGGCCAGTTTACTATCGTCATTATGCATAAGTCCACCGTACAATGTTTTAATGGATGAAGGTTGTCATTGTTAACTATTAAAATATGTATGCTGTGTGCATGTTTCAGATGACTCTCTTGTTACAAAACTACCGCTGCAAACTGTCGGTTCAGGCATTCAAAGAGCCTCCCTGTGCTTTGCATACCATTTTCTTGCTGTCAGTTTTTAAAAATGGCGTGGTTGATTCTGGTAAGGGAGTTGTTCTCATGACTCAACTAGTGACGACACTCCCTGGCCAATCAGTGGCATGCTGTTCTTCTGCGTCACATTTTTGGATCACTTGGAACCCCAGCTGAGTGGGTACTAAAAATGTACCTGGTACCAGGTACTAATGGAAATGCCTATAAACTGTGCCAAGTTGAGTCCAGCTGTGCTGAGTAGGCACTAATGGAAATGCGGCATAAGTCCTCTAAATGCCTAAATGAAAGAAAGATGGGAGAGCTTGAAAAAAAAATTAAGGCAGTCAGCTGCAGATGGTGAACTTAAAATAAAACTTAAAATATTTCACAAGCACAGTATATGTACCCTACTCTTTGATAACAGTTAATTATAAAAGATTTTAACTTACTTTGACTTAAAGTTTATAGACTTGATTTGTTCTTTCATGAATTTGCAAAAGTGGCATTTCACAATAATCTTATTACTTTAGGTTGGGGGAAGTAATGAAGTATACCTTCTCAAATTACACTTTGACCAATGGACCAATTTACCCTGCCTGGAATAGGGGTACAAGGGCCCCCCACCCTGCAGGCAGGCCTGGGAATGGAACTCGAGGGAGAACGCCTGGTGGTTGGGCCTTAGCCCATGGAGCCTCGGCCGGGCACAGCCCAAAGAGGAGACATGGGCCCGCCCTCCTGTAGGCCCAAAACCCACAGGAGGTCCTGTAGGGACTGGATACAATGTGTGTAGGGCAGCGGTCAAGGACAGGTGCCCTGGGAGATCAATCCCTAGCTATCGAGTGAGTGGGACATGGAATGTCACTTCTATGGTGGGGAAGGAGCCTGAGCTAGTTTGTGAGTATGAGAGATACCAGCTAGATATAGTCAGGCTCACCTTAATGCATGGCCTGGGTCCTGGAAACAGTATCCTGGAGAGGAGCTGGATTCTGTACCAGTCTGGAGTTGCTGATGGGTACTGGCAGGCCAAGCAGAAACAGACTTGAGCAGTGGCTGAAGCAAAAACTCAGTTGTGGGAGGAGTTCAGTGAGGCCATGAAAAAAGACTTTTGAATTGCCTCGAAGCAATTCTGGCAAACCGTCAGGTGCCTCAGGAGGTGAAAGCGGTGTTCTACTCACATGGTATATAATACGGGTAGGGCGCTGCTGACTTCAACCAAGGATATAGTTAGAGAGTGGAAGGAATACTTTGAGGACCTCCTTAAACCCACTGACATGCCTTCTGTAGAGGAAGCAGTCTGGAGACGATGGGGCAACTTGCCCATCACTGAGGTCACTGAGGTAGTTAAACAACTCCTTGGTGGCAGGGTCCCTGGCGCGGACGAGATTTACCCTGGGTTCCTGAAGGTTCTGGATGTTGTCTTGGTTGACACGCTATTGAAACATTGCATAGAGAGCTGGGGCAGTGCCACTGGATTGTCAGACTGGGGTGGTCAATCCTATCTTCAAGAAGGGGGATAGGAGGGTGTGCTCCAACTTTAAGGGAATCACACTCCTCAGCCTCCTTGGGAAGGTCTATGCCAGTGTTGGAAAGGAGAGTTCATCTGTTAGTCAAACCTCAGATTCAGGATTCATGTGGTTTTCATCTTGGTTGCAGAATGCTGGACCAGCTTTTTATCCTAAAGGATATTTGAGTGTGCATGGGAATTGATAGGCATAGCCAAATGGTGGAAGGCTTTCACCTTGATGGCCTCAGAATCTCAGTTCAATTCAATTTTATTTTATTTATATAGCACCAAATGACAACAAATGGTTGTCTCAGGGCACTTTATGTTGTAAGGTAAAGACCATACAATGATTACAGAGAAAACCCAACAGTCAAAGTGACCCCATATAAGCAAGCACTTGGCGACAGTGGGAAGTAAAAACTCTGTTTTAACAGGAAGAAACCTCCAGCAGAACGAGGCTCAGGGAGGGGCAGCCATCTGCTCCGACCGGTTGGGGGTGAGTGGAGGGAGACAGGCAAAAGACATGCTGGGGAAGAGAGTCAGAGATTAATAATAAATACTGATTAAGTGTAGAGTTGTGGATCCAAGCGGCGGAAATGCGCTTTCTCCAAAGGGTGGCTGGCCTCTCCCTTAGAGATAGGGTGAAGAATGCAGTCATTCAAGAGGGGCCTAGAGTAGATCTGCTTCTCTTCTACATCAAAAGGAGCAAGTTGAGGTGGTTCAGGCATCTGACTGGGATGACTCCTGGGCTCCTCACAGGTGAGGTGCTCCGAGCATGTCCTGTTGGGAGGAGGCCCTGGGGCAGACCCAGGACATGCTGGAGACATTATATCTCATGGCTGGCCTGGGAATGCCTTGGTGTTCCCCTGGATAAGCTGAAGGAGGCAGCTGGGGAGAGGGAGGTCTGGGTTTCTCTGTTTAGGCTGCTGCCCCTGAAACCCAAGCATATATCTGTGCAAATTAGATGTTCTTCTTGATTAAATAACTGACTGACCAGTATGTCATTTTTAAAAATAACAGTCAAAAAGATAATGACTTATTCTTTGAAAAATATTATAAATGTTCCACTAGAAAGCTCCCCCCTCCATTATTAATAAATCTGAGAATAAAAACAAAATAAAGACAAGAAAAAGACATTCTGACATATACTAAGCTTGTAAGAAGAACAAGAAAAACATGTAAATTAATAGTCACTTAATAAGAAATACATTTATTTTACTTTATTAATATAGTTTAATAAAGTATAGATAAATCTAAAAGAAGAGTGTCTTTAAAATACCTTCTTCCACATATAAAAAACTTCCCTAACAACAGTGTTAACGCGATAAAGTTAATCTTCAGCCGTCTTGTCGTTCGCGCGAGATTTTACGAGAGGATAAGTTGAGGGAACATGGCGACGTCTAATTTGCTAAAGGTAGGACCCACTTCGATTCAATTATTTGTACTCAGCGCCCGGCGGACTGCTTGTCATGTGTGCGGTGTGCTGTCGGCGTTCAGCTCCAGTCTTAACGAACAGCACGCTGCACCTCTTTACGGCCACGCTATCGGTGTTTACTTCAGCGTGGACCAGTTAAGTTGCATCTGGCTAACATTAGCCACTTATCAGTGATTTCGCTGGCTACACAGAAAAGCTACAACAGTACTAAATAAGAAGGGAAACGGCAGACACGGGGGAGCTGCAGAGTCACAGGGTTGTGTTATCAGCTGATGTGTGCTAGCTGCAGGTCTCATATCCGCTGCCTGTCAGTGCTTCAGGAACCTGCAGCCGAGCTAAAAGGCTGCCAGGAGCAGCAGCTCTGGTGGTTCCTGTAATCCTCAGCTGCTGTCTCGCTAACAAAGCTTCGCTTGTCAGACACCTATGGATGCCTAATTGACTGACAATTAATATCGTCTGTGAGGAGGTACAGGGTAGAGCTGGACTCTAGTAAAGTGATACTAGAGTCAAATCTTTTGACAGAAAAGGCAACAACTGTGTATTCAGTGGGGCTCTAACCCAAGGATTCTCAGCATTTACTATCCATCCATAACCAATTCCAGGTCTGTATGCAGGCTTATTGTGAAGGGAATGCAGCCTTCATACACAAGATTACTGACAGGTGTGAATAATTTAAAATCTTCAGCCACATGTGACCACTTTGCAGTGGGCTGTTGATGATTATTTGGTACTTTAACTTTATATTTCTTTGCCATAATGCCATGTTTTGTAGCATTTGTGAAATTATAGAACTAAAAATAAAGAACAAGCAGTCATAAAAATTAAATGGGCTATCATAAGAGAAATTATAAGGTGGCTTATAGCGTTATTAGAGATAATAAAGTTGTGCAGGC
>JAMQGT020003993.1:0-42500 GCA_024447675.2 Pterophyllum scalare
AAATATGACTTACTTTTGGTTTCTTTTGACAGTGTAATTTTATGGTAATTTCATAAAGTAATACATTACTTTGCTGCTTACTTTTTATAGAATACCATGCAAAAAATTAAGATTGGATTAACAAAAATAATGGAAATTTAAAAGGAACAAAAACAGAAATGGATCATTCAAGAAAAAGTAAAAAATCAGCACACGCTCAATCACATTCTAAAAGAAGAGATTTCATAGTAATCCTACAGCAATGTAGAAATATATGTAGAAATATATATGAGGTTCACCCTTTTGTTACACTAGCATTCCATTTGGCCACAAGCACACATTCTTGTGTCAGCCTGAAAAGGTGAGTAAAGGCTAGTGGGAGCCACCATTAGAGCCACGATTAAGGCAGCGGATAAAATGGAAGCAAAGATAATACTGCAGCTCCTCTCTTCTACTTACTGAAAGCTGCCCAAAGCTGCCCTCACAGCTATATGTTTGTGCGTGTGTGCATGCATGTGTGTGTGTATATTTGAAGTTTTTTACTGGCTGCCACACATGCATCTTCACCCCACACACACAGACAGCAAATAAAAAGATCTGTTATCTGAATCCCTCCTTTGCTTACGCTCTCCATCTTCTTCCACTCATTTTATCCAGCTCTCTTTCTCAGCACATATGATGGTGTTGTTGTAGCTATAGATTCCTATCAGTGGCTATTGGTGATAGGATCAGGGATTGTTTGGTTTGGTCTGGTCTGGCCATACAAAACAGGACTATCTGTCTGTTTAGCTGTCTAGGCCCTGCTTATGTATATTCTCTTTCACACACACACATCCACTTAAATGTACGTGTGTGTGTGGACGTTAATAGCGTATTGGAGGACTTGTGTTTCTTTTTGGATTTCTTGGATTTAAGAGTGGAAGCTAGATATGGAGCAGGGGGAAAGGCCGCAGTCTGTTCAGTGTGTGCATGCGCGTCTGTCTGTGGGCTCTGTGTGTGTTAATCCTCATCTTCAGAAGAGCGCTGCTGTCCACGCCGACGTGTGTAAACACTCCAGCAGATCAGATGGCAGATAATGACTTCCAGATAGACACCCTCCATTCAACCAGAAGAGAAAATCAATGAGCACTGATTGCTTTTTTCCCAAGACGATCATCACCCCCGAAGGGCTACTATCTATCTTTTTCTCTTTCTATCTCTCCTTCTCTCTCAATTTCCCTGTCTCTCTCTCCGAGCCCCATTCATTCACCTCTCAATACCACTGAGATTGAATCAATTCACGCTGCTTTTCACAGGCGATTTTCTGTGAAAAGATACAGAGAAATATCTGTTCAAGACGATCAAGTCTCTGTTAGTGCTTTGCTCTTCCTCTCTTTTTTCTGCTAACTGAAGGTGGGCATACTTACCTAATGCATCAATACTGCACTGATGAATTCCTTATAGTGAAAAATGTCTTCATTCTGTGTTTGATAGGAATCCACATTTTATACTTTTACTCAAACTTAAGCACCTGACTGTTTAAAATCCGCAGCGTAATGCAGAGTTTGCAAATTGGAATACGACATGGGTTGATATGAACTCTGACCTAGTAGGTTTTTCCCATTCCATGTTGAAAGACTAGGGAGCCAAATGGGGATCAGCTGCAGTTCTGAGTCTATGGGTGTGTATGCACACACACACATTGAGTATCTTTTTTTTTTCTTCTTCTCCATATCAAGCTGGGGAATTGAGTCTCTAAATACACAAGCTAAATGACCCTAAATGTATAAGGGCTATTATGTGGACAGAGGGAGGCTCATGGGTCACAGAAGCGATCCAGTGCTCCTGGCTATAGTTTACCCTCGTCCAACAGCCTCACACTCCCCCATGCCTCCGCCTGCTTAAATAGCGCTCATGATTGATTGATAATTATGATAATTTGTTTGAAATGATTATCTGGATATTATAATCACTGCCACCCCAGTGTGCCATGGGGGCAAGTCATTTTTCATAATGCTGAACGTCACAAATACCCCCTGGTTACAGGGGGAGGCACTGTGTATGTGTGCTTCACACACAGACACACACATCAGCACAAAGCATAGTGCAGGTCTAAAGTTGGATTGTGCAAAACATCGCTGTTACATTTGAATTCCACTCAGAATATGTCATATATGCATACACTGATAGATGCAGAGAAAACCTAAATTAATAACTGCATAATTAAAGCCCTGTTTTTTGATAATTCTGTATTTCTAATTCAGATTTACTCACTTCATAAATATGAAGGTGTGTTGCTTTTGTGTGTTATGATATCCAAATTTTAGATAACTGAAGGAGAGAGAGAGAGAGAGAGTAGATAGATAGATAGATAGATAGATAGATAGATAGAAGCATGAACATCATAATCATTAAAAAACATACAAACCATTTCATGATCAGAAAGTTCTCAAACATCTTCTTGTCATTCTCAGGCAGTGTACAAACACCACAGCTCCAATCATCCCATCTCCCTTGTCATCTAAAGGAAAGAAAGGCGAGGTGTGTGTTTGTGTGTGTGTGTGTGTGTGTGTGTGTGTGTGTGTGTGTGTGTGTGTGTGTGTGTGTGTGTGTGTGTGAGAGAGAGAGAGAGAGACGGAGGGGAGGGGGGAGTAGGAATAATATTTGTGGTTTTTGCTTCGCCCCAAGATGACTTAATGATGATATGAGTCTCTTTCTTCTGCTGGGCAGGGTTACATTTTAATGGTGCCTGAGTGACATGTTTTCATTTGGCTCTGTAGCCCCCCATCCCAACACCACCACCACCAACACCAACCAGCGCCACCACCATCACCACCTTCATCCCCTTCCCCCCTTTAAAATATAAACCACAAAATGCTGCACTGTGTCTGGTCCAATGAAGAAAGTGGTCTGAAAGCAGGGGCAGTCACCTCTGTGCTTCTAGATAGTGTTTGTGTAGAGGTTATGGAAGGATGAGGTATGGCCCCAGACAGACAGACAGACAAATATGCAGAGACTGAGGTCATTAGGCTAAAATCATCCATGTGAGCTAGTGCAGAGGGAAAATATTTTAGCTCATAATCGTTGCCTCCTGATATTGCACTGTGTATAGAAATAGAAGGTTGATAAGTATATTAGCTGCCTTTCAAATGCTCAAAATGCACACTCAGCACAGTTTCTACATATTGAGCTATTTAATAATGGTTAATCAGTTACGTAGCAATAATGCTGCAAGAGCAGTTTAAGAGGCTTCTGTTGAAGCTGAAAACTTCTTAGAAGCAGTAAGTATTTAATACCGGAGATAGATTTTTAGAGGGAATTTCTAAATGTGTCTGTAGTCACTGGTTACAGTAGAAGATTCATTTGTCCAGACTTTGTTAACCAATAGTGTTGATTTGTGGACGGTCACATGCTCCAGACAAAGTCAGGGTTGTTGGAAAAGAGGTGGGGAGTAGGAGGAGAGGTGAAGACAGAAAGAAATGGTCTTTCTCTCTCTCTGCCTGTCTTGTCTGTGGGAACTGTCCCAACTATGGTTACTGCAGAATGCTGTCATTATGCCTTGTGAGGAGCATTCAGAGGCTGCTGCTGTGTGTCACTGTACTCATGTATGTGTGTGTGCGTGCACACACACACACACACACACACACACACACACACACACACACACACACACACTCTCTTGAGTGCCACTTTTAACTTGCATTGGCACTTTTAACTTGTGTGTATGTGCAGCGTGTGCATGTGTGTGGGCCTTGACTGACGCATCTTTGTTGTTATCGTCAATCAAAAACCAACGTCACATTGGAGTGAAGCGCTGGGAGAGGAATTCAAGTGGGAATGAAGGAAAGAAAGAGTGGAACAGATAGAGAGAGACAGAGCGAGGGGGCGGAGGAGAGGCACGAGGTGATCGGAGGCACTTTCACATCAGCTGGCTCCCTGACCCCTGTCTTTCTCTCTTTCTATCCCTCACTTTATTTTCTTCTGCCTTTCACTTTCTATCCTTCACTCATTCCCTCTTGCAGTCTTTGTCTCGTCGTAATCTCTCTCCCAGTGGCCATTCCCACCACATTCTCTGGGGTCACCCAACAAAAGAGGGAGGGTGATACTTTGACAGTTGCGGGGGCTGTCATATGAGTTTCCTTGCACATATTGACCTCACACATTCAATTTTACTATGGTTGTGAGGACAATCTGTTACGCCCGAACTACAATCTTCTCAATAAAAGAACAAAATTTTCCTCTAGAACAGCTGAACCTCTGGGCTTATTTTCCTAAATAACACCACCTTATCATGTCATGTAATATTATCTAAGTTTTTATATATGTTCCTATGAATCAGCAAACATAGGCCTAGATGGACATCTTCACACTGACATATTTTAGCAGTTTGCATTTTTTAAACTTTAAATCAGCAATTAAATCCCTGCCCAATTAAAGCCCCCAAACAGGAGCCTGAATGGACCCTGATACGAGTCCATCACAGCCTGCAGATCTGCAGTCATCAGTGTGTAACTCTCAGGTTTTGCTCATTTTGGACACAGTGCCGTTCATGCATTGTTTCAGAAAGTGGAATTTTCCTTTAATGCTCATGATTCTCTTAATCCCAATGCAGAATTCTTGTGGTGTGTAATTCACTATAAGACACACACACACCGTGTTGTGTGTCAAGAGAGCAGCGAGTCCATTAAGCCCAACGGAGTGAATGCAGAGGGTCGGCTGGTCAAGCATGGGTGATAATAACATGATGATCCACATGGTGTTGCCACAGAGATGCAGAAGCACGGGGGAGGGTGAAAGTAAAGAGTTGTGTGGTCCTGCTTGTCAAAAATATTTTCACTTGGGAGATAAAGACCCATCTGCACACAAGAATGACAGGGAACATTTCTTATATTGTGCACAAAAATCATAATATTTTATTCAACTCAGAATATCTCAGAGATCATAGCTATTTACTTGATTTAGAAATGACCACACCAACTTCCCTTTTGATTGTTATTTTTTACAACACTTCATCAATCAATCCAAAAAAAAAAAAAAAACCAAAGAAAGAGAGACAGAATGAGAGCCGGCAAGGTGTTGACATGACATAGTGTCTATAGAGAGACTGGCAAGAGATGGAGTTAAAGCAAGAGAATGTGCGTCTATAAAGATGGAAACGCTCAGAAAGCAAGAGACAGCCGGAGGCAGGGGGATGGGGGGCATGACAGGGAGGAATGCCAGAATGCCCAAGAGAGGCAAGAACTGCCAGCCCAGTCACAGACAGAGCCCGTCTGGAGAAGAGAGACAGAGAGAGGGGGAAAGAGCCTGGCCCTGTCAATACAAGGTCATGTGAAAAAAGATCTCTCTCTCTGCACCCACCCACCCATCCGTCCATCCTTCCCAGTGTCATTTTGCCCCCTTTGAATATTTTAGATAGACAAAACATGAAAACTTATCAGAAATTAAAGAAGAGAAAAGGAAGACATTAAAAGAAGAGGTGGAAGAGAAATATAAACGTGAAAGATGCGGTCATGGCGGGAGACGGAGGGAGAGTGTCTCAGTGTAAGGGGTCTTAGGGGAGCTTTTAGCCACAGAGTGGTAAGTGAAGCATGTCATGTGTTGAAGCAGCTCTGGTCAGCTATCTTCATACTTCCACAAAGAGCCCCAGACACACATACACATATTAGCATACTGTTTGTGTGTGCTAGTGTATTTTAGTGTGTGTTTGATGGGCTCTAGGTAGGCCAGAAATTTTGCATTTTTTATAGTACTTAGAAGTTGTCAAATTTATCAGTTACATTCACAAGAGCCAATAGGATTTTGTGAGCAGGGCCTTGGATTGCTCTTCAAGATCAGAAATGCAACAGCTGCTCTTTAACCCCTCCCAAAAAACAGTGGTAGATGTGCTGGTAATGGCTAACAGGGATCTAAACAAATGAACAAGCAAACTGATGACACAAAGGAGACAAAAACGCACTTTTATATAAGGCAGGCGAAAGTCCACTTTCCAAAAAGAAGCAATCAACCTTCAGGATTCAAAGTATGTCTGTATATTATTCCTGTTTTTCCTGTTGAAGATGTTAAATGAGAATTATTACTCGGATCTACAGCTCTGTGGTTATGGGGCTTATCGTTTTAGCTGTGCATACATTTTCTCTATGAGGTAGCCATAGTTACCAAGTGCACATGCTCACCACTGCCTGACAAAGAAAGTTTAACTGACAGACATCTCCCCCAGATGTTCTTGGACAGCAAAGAAGAAGTAAAATGGTCATAAATATTGTCTGTTGTTAGAAACGGGTGATGCTTGCTCCTCTGGAGTGGTTTCACTTTTTATTCTCAGACAGTAACTCCTGCAGTTATGCAGTCTTTGATTTCACAATCAAAATGCTGGCATCTCTTTAGTAGGTTTTTGTTGTACTTTGCAACTTTTTACTGCTTCATTAGATATTATTGATATTAATAGTTCTTATGAGTTGCTCAATTTTTTAAAATAACATTTCTTCTTTAAAGGTTTTTCACTCCAGTTATTTATTAATAAACTGCTGATAATTGCTTTTAAAGCAGTTAACGCATCGTTGACTAAATCAGTGGCATTATAGCTCCTCAAACAACTCATTTTATGGGCTGATTTTTCTCTATAGTTGATGGTATCTGTACCTGTTGCTGCAAATTAGGATAATCCACCCTCAAACACGTTCTGAAAACCAGGGTTTCTGTCCTCTCTATCCCTACTTTATCCTTTATCCTCACTTCCTTCCCTCTCCCCCTCCTTTCATCCTTCGATCCTTCCCTCCAATCTCAGCTGAACAGTATGGTCTTTGACTGAGTCTTAATCTTCATTACAGGGCATTAGTCCACTGGGGAGGCCCTGTCTCGTCTCCCCACATCGCAGCCTGGCACTGTCCCACAAGGGACGTCCTGCCCCGGCACAGCACAGACACCCTGCCAACCCCTCTTGCCTCCCACTGGCTTCACCTTGGTCGCCCCTTCGCTCAAATGAACTGTTAAATAAACGGCAGGCCTTAATCCACATGAAGGGGTGGGGGTGGAGGTGGTGGAGTAGATGGCATGGCTGGTCAGAAGAAACAATAGAGTTGGCCCTGGACGCCTCCATTTAAAGCAACCATCAATCATACTCACCATGAGATTTCACTTCCTTTCTTTTTTTATGTAGATTTTATCTTTCATGATTAAATCTCAGGGAATCAAAGCACCGGTAATCTGAGGCATGTGGGTGAGCGCTCATATGCGGTCTATGAGCATGGCCTAGTGTCTGATGAAGTATCTGTTGTATGTTTGTAGGTATGTTGCCTGAAGAGGGAAGTGGCATACAGACTACTCCATGGTACTAGCTTCCCTTTTATGCATGTTTTCAAACTGCTCTCCCTCAGGTAAAACATGTATACATGAAAACTATGTATACTACATACTATGTATACTGCATATATAGTGTATCACTTCTTCGAGCTTGCTAACAAGGACAGTTGACTTGCTGTGAATTAGATAATTAAAGAGGATGGCTAATTGAGTAAACAACCATCGGGGCCGTCACCCCTAATTAAGTGATTACAAGGAAGAGCACACTCAGCTAGCACAGTGCCAATTAACACACATACAAACACACACACACACGGAGACACGTGTGAGGACATGGAGAATTATCTGTTAGAGAAACAATGATTAGGCTGAGTGGGGGATCCCAGGAGAGGCAGGCACTGAGAGGGCATCACACACACACACACAGGCACAGGCACAGACATACACACACACATACATACACACCGAGCATCCTCCCAAGAGAGGGTTTTCTGTGTCCTAGCAGTAATTCATAGTGGATAATCCTTTTATTCAGCTAATAACACTGAAACTAATGGGAGAAGTTCACTGTAGTCACAGAGCATGACCTACACACTGCTGATATGAACCCTGCAGACAGTGCTTGTCAGTAGTGATTACTCTTTCAAGTAATAGACCTTTGCAGAAAAATCAAATATCCAAATATAAAAATCCAATCATAGCTTTGTACAGAATATATTTACATACAATATTGTGGTTCTTCACTCACCTATGTAAATATTTAATACTCCATTTTATGGGAATACACATCGTAAGTGAACCCCATTCAAATCCCAGCTGTGACATTTCAGATCAAGATGCTCATATGAGGATATTATCATAGAGAGTGTTTCCCTAGGGAGAATTATCCAGAACATTAACCAGGGAGTCAAAATTATTATGTTGCCCCATTTCTCCTTGGGGAATATAGCAGCATGAATATGACATGATTTATTTGAATATAAGCTGTATCTAGTCAAATATTTATGTGGCTATTAATGACTTTGCTCAAAGAAAACTGACTCAATCGTGAAAATGCAAAAGGTCAGATTGTAATTGAAACTATACCAAATTCAAAATCAGATCTTTCGGTCCGAAAGTCACATTTAATTTCACACAAAAAGAGATTATTGCATTTTTTCATAACTCATTTTTAATCAGCTGTTTTTACTTAATGCGCCAGGTCAGATGTAATATTTTCCTGAGTGTACAGGATTTTCACAGCAGAGCTCAAAAGCAGATCAACTTGGCTTAAAATCCACTTACAATGAAAGAGTAGGAGGAAAAAAAACATGCATTAATTAAGAATCGCTCCAGGGATGAAGTTCAATTATTTTTGGGGCAGAAAAGATTTTCCATCTCGGTCAGGATAACTGTGGTGTGGTGTTATCTGCTAACAACAAGGCCAGACTCTCTACTCCCCTACCAGCACCATTGTGAGGCTGATTTAAGATCCCCAGCTAATGGGCATACCTGCCTGACAAACATGACTTCTTAGCAGGTGACTCCTGTCAAGTATGTCTGAAATAACAGGTAAATGAATTAGCAATAAAATGGACTTAGGGTTAACAGGCAGGGGTGCCCATTATTACAGCTCCTAATCACTAAAGAGATGCCATTCACTTGCCTTAAGAAGGCAGCATTTTTCACCGCTTGCTGGCCACCGGCCCCCTCAGAGCCACAACACATTTCTAATGGAAGGCTCTCTGCTTGAGTTCCAACCTCCCGAAAGCCCCCAACCATTTCTTTCTTTCACTCTCTTTTCTCTCCTCCACCTACACCCCACTCCCCCCTTTCTCTCCTGTAAGATTATCAGTTTTGATTACTGCCGGCAACAGGCTCTTACCAGCGGTCGGAAGCGGCGTCTTACAGACCTGAAAGGCCCTCAGCAGGTTGCAAGAAGCTTTTGAAATTATGGGGCTTGGCTCAGAAGGAAAGTGCTCTGCGCGCCGCTTTGTGGCCATTTAATCAACTCCTGACTTTTGATAGTCAAATAATGGCTAATTACAGTAGCACCTGCCCACAGGGTTAAAGGGTGGAACAGATTTAATGAGAGAAAGGGAAGAAAGAGATGGAGCGAGAGAGACAAGAAAATGAAAGAGAGTGAGGAGTAAAGAAAAATGGAGAGTGTGTACTATTATCTTCATGTCTTTCTGAATGGGAGCAATGAATCACTAAACCCTGCATGCTCCTATATGCCACCACCTCTTCCTCACAATTAGGAGTTGTTTTTCTCATATAGAGCACATGATTGACGAGGGTGGAGTGGTACTACGTGAGAAGAAAGTGAGATTGACTTTGATTAATGGTTTGTGTTTGTATATATGGAAAAACACAAAAATGCTGAAGGATGCTTATCTGAGCCTGCATTTTTTTTCCTGTCTGCTGTAATAGGTGCTGGGGTTCAGCTTAGCTAAAATTAATTATTTTGAGACAACAAATAGTCTTTTCATAGCAGAAACCATACGTTCAAACACATAGAAATCATCTGTGATTTAAAATAATTCATTTACAATTGATTGCTTCATAAAATTGCTCCCATGTCACCCTTTCCTCAGTTTTCAGTCTATTTTTGTCTCTTTCTCCACGTCTCCAGGGAGGCAGTTAAAGAGATAATAAGTGAAGAAGAATGGGGCTATTAAAGGAACAATTTGATTGTTCACACACCATATCCAGCGTCCTGAAACAAGACGTGCTTGATCGGCCACACCCAACCCCCCCCCCTCCCGAAACACACACACACACACACACACACACACACACACACACACAGCCCATCTGGGGCGGGAGATCAAAGCATATTAAAAATGACCTATGTGTCAGTGCATTGATCTAAGACCAGGTGGCACCCATATATGCAGGTCGAGCTGCTTGTTTGCTTTTTTGCCCCCTCCTTTTTTCTCTTTCTCTCTTGCCCTCTTTCTCTTCCGCCTTTCTTGTGACCAGCGACAACTTAGTCCCGGAACTCTATTGTTCAGGCACAAAGGCTATGTAAAGACACGTCAGCGATTACAAAGCTGCATTGGCACAGCTCAATTACTCAAACGTTGCTGTGTACCATGGTGGGATACATGTGTTTGTCGGTTGAGTGTGTGCGCGCTAGAAAAAAGTCAGTGTACTCGCAGTGAGTGCGTAGCCCCTGTGAGATATTAACTGGGTTGTGGCTGTGTCAGCAGCGCCGCACTGTGTTTTTACTCTTTCATGTTCCATTTATTTGACCTCTGACCCTCAAACACACAGCAGCCTCACTCCAGCTCTCTTCGTGCACACCTCTGCACCTTCACGCACAAACACATGCGCACACGTGCAAACATTCACCCACCTACACACACATATCTTCAAATAAAATGGAGTAATCCATTTCTCTCTTTGACCCTCTCCCTTTTTGAGCTATTACAAACCATATTTGCCCCATCCAATCAGTTTGATTAATCATGCGCCAGACCAAAGGCTTGCAATTAGATGACCAGAGCATTGTGCCCCTCTCCTCACATAAACACATCCGCATGCAGACACACACACACACACACACACACACACACGCACACTGGTGCTTGTGGGGAAGTATTTCCCCATAGACATCGTCAGTGTGACAGCACCATAAACTGGCCATTTATCAAAGTGTCCCCCCAGTGCTCACACACACACACACACACACACACACACACACACACACACACACACACACACACACACACACACAGACAGATGATTAGAGAAGTGGTCCCAGGCCATTGTCTTAGTGGTGGAAAAAGCTATTTGTTAGTAGCAAATTGTCATGTATTCATATAACAAGGCAAACAACTTATCATCTTCCAGTTTTCTCCACCTCCTGACTGTGACTATGAGTTGTCAGTTATTGCAAAATTAACAAATTTTTAACCTTTCAGGGGAATTATATCCCATATTATGTCATGCATATGTCCCAGCACTAGTGTAACTGCACATCAGACAGCATGGCATACTTTTCAGCAAGCTTATTATGCTTTGAACTGTCATTAAATGATGTGAATAAAAAAATGATCATTGATAAGTTTATTTAGTTCTGTTTTTTTTTTTCTTGTGTGAAATCCATTCAAGAGGTCGACCCTGTATGCCCTGAATCCAAGGAGGCACATAAATGTGTTTGTTTGTGTGTTGGTGAGACTGTTGCCCTTTAGTAGTATCCACATGGCTAAAGTAATGCAGCGCCCCTGCCATTCTTTATGGCAGTGGGTCAATAGTAATAATAAAAGAGATATTCATAGACATGTGTGTATGTGTGTGTGTGTGTGGGGGGGGCTTTCACTCTGCTCTATCAGTTGAAGATTTAAAAGCCCTTTTTTCTTTTTACTATTTTTTTTATCTCAATATTTCAGTCTGTTCACACAAAGTGAGGGTAGTGGTGGAAGCACAACCTGCTCTGATTCTACATCCTATTGATTTCTGCACACATGCATATTTCCTTTTTAACTGTTTGTGACATTTTTATAAATTATGTTTGTTTTTTGCTTTTTTTGTTTCATTTTGTTTTTTGCAAGTGAGTTCATGCACACATTAGGCAGTAAAGCAGTAGATTAATGTGTCTCTTCACGGTTATTGCGTCTGTCCAAGAAAGCCGTTCTAGCCATGCAGGCAGGTCTGCAGCGCCTCACTGAAGCTCTTTTTATTGCTGGCCTATGTTCCGGAGGGCACTCTGTGTCAGTAATCAGGATATGGGGGTTATCCTGGCTGACCTATGTATTGAGCCTGCTAGTGCAGCCATTTCCAGTGCTAACACAAGGTAAAAGCTGCAATTTTCTCTGAGAAGCAAAGAGAGCCTCTGGATTGCTGCCCTTAAACAACATGGTAGGCCAGGAATGAGCTGGCTGCTCGACCTGGCATCAAATGTTTAGCAAACGTTGTTACAAATACTGAAGAACTACAGTCAACATTATAACCGCAGAGAGTTTACACAACATGCAAGTTATATAGCAGAGAAATACCACATATTCTTAACACAAATCTTTTTTATAAGCTTCAACAGACCCTCTGCCAGAAGAAAACAAAAATTTCTACTTTAGCTAGGTGTGCTCCTCATT
This sequence comes from Pterophyllum scalare, assembly GCA_024447675.2. NCBI lineage: Eukaryota > Metazoa > Chordata > Actinopteri > Cichliformes > Cichlidae > Pterophyllum > Pterophyllum scalare. The sequence continues at coordinate 12,336 of JAMQGT020003993.1, forward strand.
TTTCAGTGTCAATTTTGCAAAGCACAAATGAAGGGTTGTTACAGAAATTTGAGCATTCAGCAAAGAATTTTGCAAAATGTCCATCAGCGTCAAAAAAGTCAGGAGTTTAACGAGATGGCAGTTAATTGTTTTCTAAAGGAATTAGCTTGGCCTGAACCTCTTGAGGCCTGCCATCTTTTGAATGGCTGACACTTTATTTGTTTTGTCCCTATAACAACAGAATCTCCCGAGCACCGTAGCACCCGCTCGCCCTGGTATTGTCACAGGCAACAAGACTCACTTTTCCCTTCCTTGTCTCTGTGACGAGGGAAAAAAAGCCCCAGGGTTTTTACACAATCACAGGAGGCAATGCAGAGGTATGTGTGTGCCGTGATAAGACAGAGCGATGGGAGACAGATATGGGAAGGGCAATGGTGGTCACGCACTCATACACACAGGGCCGCACACACTGTTCATGCTAGTGTCCAGAAAGCAAAGTCAGTGAACATCATGCTGTAGGTATCAGTGCTGAAAAAAGAATAACATAATAAGGAAATTTACTAATGTTTAAACATGTTTCTTCAACTGTGTCTCAAGGAGACAAATGTTTCACGGACACAATCTATTCTATTCTCAGTTTGTGCGCATTCTCTGTGCAGTGGCATTGCTTGAATGTCCAGCTGTGTGCAGGCGCCCCCTATTGCTTATCATCCTTTACTTTCCTCCCTGCAGAAAGGAAAGACATGAAAAGTTACGTGTGTATGCAAACACAGATACGCATACACTTCCCCAAATGTGCGCGTAGCAACAGCCGTGTTATCATAGATACAGTATATCGCAGATCATATCATCACATCTTCCACTGTGGATCATCTTTATCAAAATAATCTCGGACTTTAATAGTGAAACAAAGGTGCTTAGCTTGCATGATCTCATAATAACTCTCCACATCACTTCCCCTTTTTTGCACACACACAAATAATTCTCACCCATCAATCCCCGCATGACCCCGTTTCAAATTCATTAACAAGGCTTCAGGACTTGCAGACACAGCAATCACCCCAAGCAAAATAAATTCCTGCACCAGAGGATAGAGAGAGCCTGTGTATTTGTGTGTGTGTGTGTGTGTGTGTGTGTGAATCTTAGCACTGCTGTGTCGTCCACTGCAGACTAGAGCGAAGAATCTGTTTGGACAACTGCTGGATGTTTTGGTTCCCCCACAGTGTCTTGGAAAACCAGGCAGCCGCTGTATCTTTTACAAATTAGCTTGTGCTGTCTACCAAGCACTTTCTCTTATCCCTGGTCTTAGCCTTGTCTGCCCATTGCAGAACAACCCTGGCTATGTGTGGGGCTGCCAAGTAGGGTTAACAAGAGGAGGGCAAAGGAGAGCCTAAGAAAGATAACAGACATAATGTTGTCTGACAGCTTTCATGTATTATTAAACAGTTACAAATGCTTTATGAACATGATAGCTGCATGTAAAGTGTTACATGTCACATTTGAATTTAAAAACATGACTGTGTGATGGCTAAAGATGAGTACGTATTTAATTTCAGCTACTGAAAATGATACTTTTTGAGAAATGCAAACAGCTCTTTGATGTCTGTGAACCTGTAATGCACAGACATAGCCTGAGGTCTTTAACATAGCCTAAGATGCAAAATCGTGTTCATTTATGGCCATCCAATAACACATGGCATCCCTAATTTCTTTTTTTTACTTTATAATTACATGCATTATTTTTGCTTAAAACTGCAACACTGGCAGAATTTGTGAGCTTAAAATTTTTTTTATTTTTTTTTATTTATTTATTTTGGCTTTTTATAGGGACCTTGTCAAAAACAGAAGAAAATTGATTCATTCATGGTGCTGGACAGATAATCACAAAAACAGAACCTGTTAGAAACATGGCACCAAAAATGAGGCTACAGTGTTGAGGTTCGACTCAGTGTGTAAAGTTCTTTCCATGTGCTGTCAGTTGTAAATGTCCATCTGTGTCTGGTTAGCAGCGCTGCTAAAGGCTACAGTAGGCTGAGGTGAGAGATATTTGATGGAGAAGGTCAAAGCTAGTCATGTGACGAGTGGAGCTGCTACACACAGAGATGTTTTTACTACTGATTTATGATGTAAAAGCATTTGGGCTGGGAAAGCGATAGAAGAAAACCCATATGTGAGTCTAACAGTCTAATAGATGGCGGTACACAGACTTGAGGGTGTATCTGTAATGAAAAGTAAATTTGTCTGTCTCTCTACCAGCAACTACTGATTTGCAAGGTCCATTTTTAGTTATTAGAAAAAATATGAACTCGGGTGTAAACGTCCATCGTATTGAGGCTAATTTATTGCCTGTGTCATAAAAACAATCTGCAGTTTTACTAAAAGAAAAATTACCAAAGTGCTGAGTTTTTTAACCTAGACAAAACAAGCATATATGTATGAATGTAGTGAACCTCACTTTCTTTTTTCCTGTTTTTTTGTTTTGCTTTTGTTTTTGTTTTTTGTGTGTGTGCCCGTTTGTCATGATCTAGAATGTCCTATAATATTAGGTGGTCTTGGGTTGACAAGGATATCCTTTGGGCCAAGTCAAGCCAGTGCTCAACAGTTTGTCCATTGTTCACCTTCTCAGACACCAAGCCCCACTTTCAAAAAAAAAATGAAGAACCCAACAGACAGCCACTCTTTTAAACTCGCAGTTAGCTACATACAGTGAGAGAGAGGCGTGCAAGATTCCTGGAAATAATAAACCCAACGTGTGAACATTTCTTAGCTTTCCATGTAAGAAATTTACATAAAACTGCAGTTCGTTGCTCGGCTTTTTGCTGTGTTTTTTGTCCCACTCTGTGATCTTGAGACAAGTTATCCTGTATATATGTTTATTGTTTATGTATTTTCATTATATGGCACATGTCTTTAACATATGGATGGAGTGAGTTTTGACCTGTTCAGTGTATTTTTCTCATTTCTGTTATAGTGATAGAATTCATGAGTATTTAAAAGAAAAAAATCAGAGCTATCAACCATGTGTGGCAAAAATTTGCTTGTTTGTTAGAGCATCATAGTCTACCTATAACTGCATTTAAAAGGCTGGAATCTTTGCTACATTTATGCTGTTCAAAGAATGTAATTCAGTGCTTTAGGCTTCACGTTGGAGAGAGGCAGATGCATACACAGAACCTGTGTCATCTTTTATACATACTGTATAAGAGGCAGCAGTGTAAGAGTCCGTGTATCACAAACATATGTCTCCTTATCAGTATGACATTCATTAAAATGAAAATGTCACATAGTTTGCAGAGGAGGAGGGAGACCTGATGTACTTTGCAGCAGGAGTTTCTCCTTCCCCAAAAGATGATGTCAGCAGTAAATGTGTCTGACACCATTACAGCAAAGATGAAAGAAGTGCTTTTTATACATTCTGGTCATAGAGTACTAAAACATGCAGTTGCACTTAATGGGTTGGGCTAATTGTACTAAATATTCTCTCTGACACTCAGGTTTGCCTCACTGAAGAATATGAATAATAGAACAGCTGTGGGCATGTTCTAAACCTGTAATTTTTGACGGCTGGTAAATACCAAAGTATCAACAGGCATCTGTTGTAATGTTTATAGTCATACAGTAGATGAGCACTTTTAACTAACTCAGGCTTGTCTGTAATTATAACCAGCAGTTACATGAAGATAACATAAACCAGAAGGAGAATTATTTCTAGTGCTGTATTCATCCACTTTATTTTAAAGGGTCCTGATGAGCGGTTGTCAGCTGTGCCCTTTGCCAACACACAGACCATGAATTACTGGCTGTTATCATGGGCACTGAGTGAATATTTGTGGTAAATAATTTGTGGTCCTTCAAAATATCCCTCAGTTTTTAACTGTTATTATGCTAAGAAATGATTTTTTTCCCCAAATTAATACAATACTTAAATTCCTAGTGCAAGTTCAAAAGATTTCCCCAGCAATTGAAGTTACACTCTCCACCTTTTCTCTATGAAAAGAGAGTGAGCAGAAGAGGTGGAGGGGAGAAATAATAGAAAGGCCAGCAACTTTTTCTGAGGGCTTACTGGGTCACTGAGTGACCATCTAACATGTCAGTGACCCTGGGTTGTTAACCACTGCACACGCATACACTCCAAGACTAACACAAAGTTTGGTCTTTGCAGCATAAATGCATGCATACACATGCACACTTGCACACTGGGAGCTTAGACACCCGAGGGGGAATGTTCTCTGATAGCAGTGGTAGTAATTGAATCAGAGCCAAAACCAAACTCTGCTCACCCCCCTCCACTCCCTCGTTACATTTCCCCGCCTGCCCTTGCCTCAGCCTTAAAAAGGTAAGCCTTATAGCTGATGGGAAGCAGATGTGGACTGAGCCCCGCATGGTAAAGGTGCAGAGTCAGACCCCCACATCCACCTCTGGCCAGGAATATATCTTCATTGAGGGGAATAAGGGTGTCCACTTACATCTGCTACAGCACATCAAATCACACTCATCTGTGTGCAAAGGAGAGCAAAAGGGTTAACAATAATGTTTTGTATGTGTGTGTGTGTGGGGACCCCTGGGACGTGACTGACACCCATCCCTATCACTAGACCCTGACAGTTCTGCACGTCTGGCTCCAATATCCCTCCCACTGTTTCTGCGGAAACACCATCCCATACTACCATCCATCGCATAGTGATACTTGTTAGCGCGTGCATGCGTGTGTGTGTGTGTGTGTGTGTGTCACTATTTAGGCTCAAGCAGTAAAATTGAATTGTAAACTTCAAGCTTGACAGTTGAAATGGAAAGTTGAGACTTGTGACCTGTCTGATATATTGCTCTTCAAATTGAAAGGTAAAGCTTTTATATTTTATATATATATATATATATATATATATATATATATATATACATACACATATGTGTGTGTGTGTGTATGTATGTGTGTGTGTGTATATATATATATATATATATATATATATATATATATATATATATATATATATATATATATATATATATATATATATATATATATATATATATATATATATGTGTGTGTGTGTGTGTGTGTGTGTGTTTATGTAATATGGTCATGTCATGTAAGAGCAGTCATACCCACCCTTTGCTCGAACCTTTTGGTTTTAAGGGGAAGCCAATCAAACAGAAGGGGCTAAAACAACTTGTTTCACACAGTTGATGAAATGTATAGTCTATAGTATAACAGTATAAGACAAGTAAAGTATCATCTTGAACTCGTCATGCAAGCCCACTATAGTAGAGTCTGAGAAAAAAATCTAGAGTGGAAAAAAAATCATTTAAACTGATTAATACTATAAAAATGTTTTTTTGTTTTTTGTTTTTTAGCCCAAACGTGTCTACAAGTCTGATGCTTTTAAATAAATATCACAATTAAGGGTATAATTCACATAATCAAGACTGCTGATGAATTAAGCCTAATCATGAATAAACTGTTTTCTGGCTCATTTCAGATATACTATCATGGGATTTATTTTCAAAAAGTGAATTTATTAATGACCAAATATCTGCTGCATATACAAGAAAACATTGAAAAAAATATAAATAAAAATCCCCTCTTTTCAACACAAGCTCCAGCACCGGCTATTTCACTAACATCACTTAGTCTTAATTATGCTTTTTAACCAGACATTTTCTATTTTGGCCCTTCAAGCTTTACATATGTAATTATGGTTTAAAATGCTATGTGTTGGGCCTAAATCTGGCTTGTTTCTTCAAAACCTCTGGATTGCTTTCCGAGAGCTTGCATTGCTGTAATTCTCTCCAGCTGTTGCATAAAACCTATAGAGGATGGTACAATAGCACCAAAAATGTGTTTAACACTTTGTTCATGAGTTCTCTTTGTAGCAGCAGTTGAATAAATAAATATGGAAATAGAAAAAAATATATTCTTTTGACATCCACAAATATATACATAATTTAAATGTTCAATAATTAAAGTGTTGTACCTTATCAAATTTAAGTCACCTAACGGTCTTTGTTCGGCCTACTAACAAGTAATATTGTTCTTTTCAAAAAAAAAAAAAAAAAAAAAAGCCAATTTACTTTACGATAATATTTGGGAAGCTTTAGCCTTCAGCTCATCCAAACACAAATTGCAGCCCTTTCCTTTCTCTCTCCCTCAGTCATCGCCTCCCTTTACTTTTTCCTCAGAGGGTCTGACCTGTCAATATCATCTGTTTTTAGAAAACAAAAAACTAAAAGAGATAACAGGAAATCAGCGATTTGCTTCCATTGTGTTGCGAAGCCTTAGATAACGAGAGGAATTCTCACTCATCACACAGAAAAGACTTTAAAATCCATTTTACGTGTTTAATAAGTTTTTAGCTTCTTAATAGTTCACATGTGAAAATATTATTTACATTCAAAATTGGCTTAAGTCCATTTTTAAATTGACATTTACAGATACTGTTCTTGTTACATGATCTCATTTGGCTCAAACTGCTATTTCGTTCTAAGTAATCTGTAATGAAATACATAATCACTCCATTAATAAAATTTTGAGTTGACACAAGTTTGTTAAAGCAACTGAGATACCCCCCGCCCCCCTAAAAAAAAGAACAGATGCAATTACCATTCCCCATGTTAAAAGGAGTAGGTTGATTAAGGAACATTTATTACATTTATCTTATTGATTCTTGTAGCTGTTTCACTCCTTGAAAAAAAATTCTAGTTTTGTCAAAGGAAAACAACATCATCATTCCCAATCTTACCTGTAATTTTCCACTTGACTTGATTTATTTCCTAATCTGGGAAACAGTCATGAATGAGGAAAACCTTTTGAACCATTAAACTAAAGTGTCAACAAAAAGTGTTTTAAAAAGTTTCAGTAGTCTGGAAGGAGACACATTCCAATTCAAATATGCACACCTTAATTTTAGGGCAATGCCGTATAGCATGTCAGATTCAAATTAATCAAAAATAGCAAATAACTTCACGAAACAACGGGGCATCCTCAAGTAGTAGGGAGATAGATGAGACTTTGCTGCAAAGATGACAGAAAAGACTGACCAATAAAATACCCATAAAACAACAGAAAATGAGTCAAAATACTAGACAAGCAAGAAATAGATATGGAGGGAAATTACAGACTGGGCCAAAAGAGAGTTAAGAGCAAGAGCCAAAAACAAGGAAGGAAGGAAACGAGGAGATGCAGAGGCAGCGCAAGAAGAGACGTCCCAAGAGAGAGATGGGTAGGGTGAGTTAGCGAGTGAGTAGCCCATTGACAGACAGACTCAACCGGAGATGAGTGGGGAAATTCCCTCTGTGCACACATTCAATAAAATCACCCAGCTGCACAGTGTGTGTGTGTCTCTGTGTATGCACACAGTGTAATTGAGACAGTCAGAGGGTGTATTCAGTTTATACAGTGTTTTCTACCCTGAGGACTCCCTGTCTATATTATGTCATCCAAAAGCACTTATACAGACCTTCTGTGGAACACACACACACACACACACACACACACACACACACACACACACACACACACACACACACACACACACACACACACACACACACACACACACATACACACACACACACATGCACACACTGTCTGTCTCTCTCACATTCGCTCGCATACATACACACTCACACACATACTGAGGCACTAATAGGCTTCCCACTCTGTCAGATGGCCGGGAGCTGTTCTGTTGGTTCAGATATATTTTGGCTAGGGCTTCCTGTGTGATTTTGTCTTAATATTGTTCCAGGCTGTATCTGATGGCCTTAACACACACATGTGGCTTTTATATTTCTCACACAAAGCTCAAACTTGCATCCTTATACACATGCACCTCCCCTCCTACGACTGCAGGTATCAGTTGAAATACCTGCAGAATGTAGAATCTCAATATTATTTACAAAGTCACTGCAAATAATTTTGCAGTTAATGTACACATTAAAACACATTAAACCCCTGAAAACAGGTGTTCTGGTGTTTGAACTTGAGTTGTCCCAATAACTGCTGAACACCTTTGGGTGGTGAAACAATTAAGGGACAGAAAATACACACAAATAATTGAAGGCTATATCATATGCATTAGTGCTATACATAGCACGTAATGACTATTCTAAATGTTTTAGTTTCATTGCTACACCATTAAGGACTGTAGTGCACATGACTGGAACACCATGAGTGAACCTGCAGACTTTTTGTTTTGAGCAACATTCAGTAAACTTAATTGAAGCATTCCTTTGTCCGCAGGTAGTAAGTTAATTGCTACTATTTGAAAAAGAAATGGCAAGTTTCAGCAACTGCAGTGTGTTCCTTAACAGTTCAGAATGCAAAAAGAAGAGTTACTGCTTTGGCATTCTTGTGGAAACCACTCTTTGATGGTGCCTCTTTGAGCCTAACTTTATCTACATATTTAATTACATGTGGGTCTAAGAGCACAAGTGAATATCTGACTTGAAAAAAAAAATCAATAAAGCAGCAGAAGTACTCTGAGATAACACATAAGTGGGAATGACAGTAGGCTTGGACAAAGAGACAGGAGCAGAGAGAAAAGATCCATGACTTATTGTGTCAGCCTCCCACAGCGCAGGACTAAATATGACACCTCTTCACCCGGACCCTGTCTTACAAGAAGAGTACGAGAGAGAGTAAGAAGGAGAAAGAGACAGAATGCTTGGTAGTGACCCACCTCGACCCTGCCAGCTCTTCCTGACCTCCCTTGTAGCCCCATGCCGCTTAATTCTCCCTAATTACATTCCTCACTGACAGAAAGTTGGCCCCTGACCACCCCTGCAAAAGGCCCAGGTAGAAAAACCTGCTACAGAGTGACTGGAGGATTCATCCACTGTAGAGGTGAAGGCAGGGGGGACAACCAGTGATGACAAATTAATTAATGCAAGTGGAGTAGAAAATGTGCACAGATAAGTAGACATTCACACACACACACACACACACACGTGTTTAGGTGTGTGTAGCCACTGTGCATTGGTTTGACTGGCATATCCAGTGGGCTCTGTAACATGTTGATATGGCAGGCATTGATGGATGGTGTTTTGTGTTAGACTCAGCAGTAAGTGGGGAAAGTGGGGGCAAACTTGCCCCACACTCAGTTCTTGGAAACTGCAGCACGTGTGAATCTCCCTGTGACAGCATGAGGTAAACTTAGAAACATTACTGGGTATTAGAAATTTAAACTTTCTGAAAGTGGAAGAACAAGCAGCAGTTTTGCATACAGTAGATAGAGCTCCTTGTACAGCAAGGGGGAAGTCTGAAGACACTGCATTTTGTGGCGTATATGATATGAAAGTGCTGCTCTCCGGCTCATTGTTTTTACCAAGCGGTGCAGTCTCGGGCCAATGTTTGGTTCAGCTGCATGGGATAGAGTTACAGGAGTTCACCAGCATTTGTCTTTACAATGTAATTAAGGGATTTTTAGGCCCTGTGGCCTCAGAATGACAAACCCCTCTTGCTTGGAGAGCTAAATGCTTGATAGGAAATCTATTGGCAAATAGAAGACTAATACATCTTGTAGCCACCCTACAAGTTGTTGCTTTTGAAATAACTTTGATTTGTAGCTTATTTTTCTGTATGTGTTTATCAGGGGAACTCTGGTGTTGCCATCAAGTTGTGTACTTTTGATATATTTAACTGTAACATTAGTAAGCGATTTCACTCTCCACTCAGTCGGCCACACAAATTTATCTCAGTCTATTAACCAAAGTTCAAATGTCACCTCTGAAAGAGTGGATTGTCACAGAAAGCCTGTGCATCCCCCTGGCAATTACCAACCCTAAACTCAATACAACGGTGTAGGCCTGCATTTGATATTCCATAAACATAATGGTCTCATGTGACTGTGTGTAGATAAATATCATGGACTTAGCCTCAGGGAGAGAAAAGGGGGGACGCTACTTTTTTTTATATCACATAATACAGCTCTTGTGTTTCCACAGAATACAAGGGGGCCTTCTCTTGGCCCCCTCTACTAAATCCCTCAGCTATCTTTCAAACAGTGATAGTTACGGAAATTAGTGGCGCAGAAATCCATAAGCGTCCATCATCAGGGGGCTTATTAGCGTCTTTGTGAGGTTATGAGGGGAGGACAAGAAGGCCTGGAGCGCCGCAGGGGCTCGGCTGAGAAGCTACCCTGATATAACACACAGACACACATGCGCAAGGACATGTGCATTCAAACTGACACAGATGCAAGCAAACACCCTTATGCAAGCATATCTATATAATGGGCTTTAAAAAATCTCACCTTTTTTTTTTACTGGTTATGGTGAATTAATGTACGACTGCACACTTGTGCTTTAAGGATACTTAGAAAATATTTTTTGCCACAAGGAGGAGTAATTGATTTAGTGTTTTCTGTCAGAAAACAGAAAACAAAGTCCCATTAATGGAGGTCTGAAGAACCACCATGGGGATACATGCACCGAGGTCATCATTCTCCATTCCTAACTAGGTACAGTACATGTGCTGTCTAAATACAACAACTTTATTATTTGTGAAGCTAGAATCTGATTTTTTTATTATTATTATTATTATTATTATTATTTTGGCATTCATTAAGAAAATCATTTTGGTCTTGTTAAGAAGGTGTCACCTTATGACAAACAATTCAAAAACGGAATCATGGCTATCTCAAATGGGAGCTATGAGACAAGAAGCCTTACTTACTTTTCAAAATCTACAAGTCTTTGCTTATCTTTGGGCAAGTTTACAACCACACACATGCACACACACACACCCACACACACACACCCACACACGCACACTCAGAGATTCACAAGCCCAGCAGAATTTCCATGCTATAGAACTTCCCAATATACCCCCTCCATCTCATTTCAGTTTATGTTGCTGTATGTATGTGTGTGTGTGTGTGTGTGTGTGTGTGTGTGTGTGTGTGTGTGTGTGTGTGTGGCTGTTTGTTGCGGTGGTGGGGGATAATAAATGGCAGCAGACATGGACATCGATTTTGGTAATAACACGGAGAGCAGAGCAGAGGCAGTGGCAGACGTCAGCCTGAGGTCCATCCATCTATGAAACAGGACATGCCAGTAATAGGAAAACACCACACACCGTTATGGCCAGGGGCAAAGCACACAGGCAACTTATCACAGCACTGAACTTTGATGCTTCGTCGCGCGCAGGGGAGAAAATATATATAATTCCATTATTTCTTCACAGATGATGAGACACAGGCTGTGTGTGTGTGTGTGTGTGTGTTTGATGTGTGGGGAGCGTTGTACCTTTGTGAACCCAAAAGGAATCTTACACACATCCATACACACACAAAAGAAAGCATGCACACACACACGCACACACACAAAGGAATAGAAGACTGTTTCTGCTGACTTGGGAAATGCACTTGTTTATTTATTGAATTATTATAATACCTTTTTTCCCCCCATATGTGCTCTCTGGGGGCATGGCCAATTGACTGCTTTGTGAGTGTTTGAGCATCTGTGAGCTGAAGCACACCTTATATGTCTCCGCAATCACACTTTAATGTACATGTCATGTAGCTAGATTGAGCATTTATTTTCAGGGTTACTTAATAAATCAGAAAAAGTCCCCCATCTAAAGATGAGGACGCAAAGTTTTGAACACACCATGCTTACTACTGGATAGCAAACAGCTCATGAAGAAAATCAAGCCAAAGCAGGCCTTTCTATGCAGTCAAATAGAGCTCGGTTTAACAGAGCTTCAAAACGACTGCTGACCAAACCTGAGCTTCTGTGTCCAGAGCAACATTCCTGACACTAATGTTGCAAAATAGTCTGGAACTTTGCTGTGAGACAAACTAACCTCTGCAGTGATAATAATAAAGAACATGGAGCTGATCCCATGGGTATGATGTTATATGAATTGCATATTATTTACATGAGAAGTCACGGGACCATCTGAGCAAAAATCTGATCTACTGGACAAATTGTTATGTGTCTGTGGATTGAAATAAAAGGCCTTGTTAGTGGACTCCACCGCTCGATTTAACCAGTAAAAACAATATTTTATATTGTGACTGGACCAATGCCAGCTCAAAATATTTAATATCAGACACAAGGTTTTCCTTGTCCTGTTTTCCTTGGCTTTTCAGTGTGTTGATCCCCATTTCACACCAAGAAAGAAAAATATCATTACATTTGTTGCGTTTTCTCTAATTGCAAAACAGCTTCTCCAAATGGAAAGACTAATTCATCCTTGATTTTGAATGATGCCAGCAATAGTAGCTTGGAAAACACTACAGTGTTTATGAAATATTACTGAAAATATACAAAACATTTAATTTGCACGTAGCAGATTTTAAAGTGAGAAAAAATATTTCAACAGCCATTCAAGTTGTGTGAGTTGTCATGCTCACAAACTAATGCATGCACACTTGTACCAGGCAACATCGATGAATGTTCTCCCTGATTGTCATCATTCCTGAGTTTTTAGGCTGTATGCACAAAACACACCCGCCTGCAACTCCTTAATGAAGAGCACATTGGTGCTGTGCTGTCACAGCCTATCGTTCATTCTCATCCAGAAGACTTTAAACTGCACGTCATCTCTTTTGCTTCATCACCCATTTGTCTTTCTTCTCTTGTCCTCCCCGTTTTTCCTGTCTTGTCAGCAGCACAGTACAGTTTTAGGTCACTGTTTGTGCATGTCTGTGCAAGGGATTAGGACCTGAATTAAAAAAACGACCTCCGTCATTCCTTTCAAAACGAACAGGAAAATATTGTGTATCTTAAATGAAATTCTCTTTAAATGAGTTATTTTGCATTTAGCTCTCCAACTACTTTTTTTTTCCTTTTCTCGGTCTTGTATGTGCACAACATGTTGGCAGAAATATATAGCAGTAATGTTACTCTTACAGCATAAAAGTATTACATTGCTTCCTCCTTTATTCATCCAGTCTCCTGCCCTATACCTCTCTACTAATAAACCAATTAAAACTGCTGATTCAAGCCAAATGTGTGTGTTTGTGTGTGTGTGTGAGAGAGAGAGAGAGAGAGAGAGAGAGAGAGACAGACAGACAGAGGGGCTTATGGGTAGTAGGTTAAAGGGATCTGCAAATGGTGTGAAAAGTATTAAGTGCCAGCAATAATTGGAAGCTGGCCTAGAGAATCCAACTATAATCTTACAGCAGGAACTCTTGTAATACATTAGTTCTGGAAATGGGCCCAGAACACACGCGCGCACACACACACACACACACACACGCACATTTACACAAATGCTCATGGTGGTTTCTCCTCGTCTCCTAAAACAAGAGAAGATGTTACGCCAGATGCTGACAGTGCTTGCAGATGTGCTGGCCCCCTGTTAAGCTTCCAATCCTCCATCCCCATTATCTCCCATGTAGCCAAAAGAAACATGGCTTATATTTTACCTGGCATGCTCCAGAAGTCTTCCCTCGCTTCATTTTCTCTGTGTATGTAACTTAGTATCAGTAAAGAAAAATGACAGTGCTGGAAAAAATGTACAATCAATTTCTTATTGACTGATTATAAATAAATTGTACAACTTCCAGTCCTATAAAAGCTCTGTTTTCTTGGAAAATGACCTAAACATATAAGTGATTAATAAAATCACTGATAGCTTTTAGAACCGGGGAAGAGAGAGGTTCTTGATGGCCCGCAGGCATCTCTGGCAGGTGCCAGCAGCAACTTGTCAATAACTGTTAAGAGGAAGCTGGTGGTTGGCCTGTGCATTCCAGCGGCTTGCCTGCCTCAGGTCCCTTGGCTCACGCTTCATGGCACGCCACAGAAATGCCAGCTTCTCTCTCTAACTCTTTCTCGTTCAACACACACACACACACACACACACACACACACGCACACACATACATACAGCTGCTGGACCTCACACACCACCAATATAGTATTTTTAGCTGTTTCTGTTTTGAAATCCCCATTTAGTGTCCATTTTTTGCCTGGTGGCAAGAGTTAAAGGTTTATTTTAGGAGTGCTTGTATTTCAGACGCTGGGAACCAGGTACTGCAGTCATTTTGTGGGGTTTGCTGCTGTAGTGGGAGGAAAGAACTTCTTAAGCAAGGCATCTTTTTTTTCTGTACATTGAACTGGGTTTTTTTCCCCCCTTCTGGAAGTTTATGGGATTTATTTTTTTCAACATAGCAAGTTTGTGGGTTTTGATGTGTTCCTATTTTAATCTGAGCTTCTGCTTGGAAGTGACTACAAAGTTTTATGGGAACATGATACAGACTTTTTTTAATCACATTATTATCTTGTAGTCAATGAATGATATATTTAAACAGAGATGGTGTTGCACCCACATTTGTGCGTATGTGCACACATGCATGGCAGGATGCTGCTGCTCTTGCTAGGCCTGTTCTTTGTCACTGTAATTCCCCCAAATGAGGAGGTGGAATGAGTCTCCCTCCTTTACTGCTCACATTTGCAGACCCCATATCAGATGCCTTACTCTCTACCCACCAGCCACAAGCACTTCATTTTTATACTGGCCCACAGACCAAAACCCAGCAAGCCTCAATCCAGCTGCCATTTGGGTGCACAGTTCTCCCCCTCGCTCCATAGACTGCAGAGTGAGCCCCCTCTTGTTCAAGCTGTAAATGTTTTTTGAATCACTGTGTGTTTTTCCAAGCAGAAGGAGGTGTAGCATAACAATAGAGAAAGGTTTACTTTTAGTCTCCCTGCCTGCTTTGCTGCTCCAAAGTACCTCTGACACTAGTCTTTTCCCAAGAATGTGGAATTCCTCCTCCTCTACTTGAACCCATTTCCCGTTTTTGCAAGTGCTACACTAAATCTTCTCAAACACCTGCCGTTTATTTTTCTCTTGTGTTGTTTTCTCTGCTCTTCTCTTTGCTGCACTTTCCACCTCTGAACTGTGATTATTTTCCCTGCATCTCCCATGACACCTTGTTCCTCTTTGGAGAATCTTGTCGGAGCTTGTATGTTTATCTTAGAGATGGCAGTTTTCAATAAACCTGGCCCCTGGACTCCTGCGCACATATATTCACAATCACGTCTTCCCACGTACACACAGGCATTGGTAATTAATCTAAGATAAACACATAGTCTCACACATACACATGTATTAGTCAGAAGTTCTGCGTAGGAAAATAATCACAGCAGAGAATAGAAGTTTCAAGCAACAAACTGTCCCTCCATCTCTCGGTTTGGATGAACTGAAATGATCTGGAGGACAAACACTATTCAGGCTATTCTGTAGACAGATGAGACTGCAAGCCGATAGCGGCTACCACATATCCTCTTACCTCACATGTTCTGCGATTTCATCAGGTGGCTTCTGAAGCTGAGAAGAGGAAAGGTTAAATGTCTGGATAAAATAATTGGTGATGGATCAAGAGTAAATCAGATATGAGAATGGTTTTTTAGTATGAATTCAGGGTTTTTACACTGCAGGAAACCTATATAGTCAACACTAACAGGAAGACAGGTCATACAGGTGACTCCGGGGTTAAAGGGGCATCTGGAGGGAGGAGATCAGACTTCACATGCACATGCACACAATACCTGAACAGAGAACAAGCCACATCTGTGGACTGTGAACAAGCTGTAGCAGGAGGGAAAGAAGGGCAGAGACAGACAGACAGAGAAAGAAAGCTGAGCCGCTGGACCACACAGATAAAAGAGTGTGCTCTGTTCTTTCTCCTATTCAAGGAACCTGAAGGAGGAAACTCCACCTTTGGGATTAAGGCTTATATTTCCCCAATTTACTGCCATGGCTGCCTAAGACAATATATTTCTGTTCTGCTCGTCTTGTACTGTTCCTTCTCTTCTCTTCTCTTCTCTTCTCTTCTCTTCTCTTCTCTTCTCTTCTCTTCTCTTCTCTTCTCTTCTCTTCTCTTCTCTTCTCTTCTCTCTCTTCTCTCCTCTCCTCTCCTCTCCTCTCCTCTCCTCTCCTCTCCTCTCCTCTCCTCTCCTCTCCTCTCCTCTCCTCTCCTCTCCTCTCCTCTCCTCTCCTCTACTCTCCTCTCCTCTCCCCAAAAAACCAACAAACCACTTATTAATCTACTTATTTTACTCTTTTCATATAAATAATACACGATACATATTTCATTCCAGATCTCATTTAGCAGGATTTACTTCATAATAAGCTATAAATAAATAACTGTGTATAGAGCAAGTTAGTTTTTGTTTTTTTGTTTTTTTAGACAATTTGTATCTTTTTACACAGTATATTTTACAGTACAGATAAACAGTGTTGTGATGCTGTATGGTATAACATAACATGAGGGCATGCTCTGGTCCATTTGGTGGTGGAATTATCAAATTTGCTGTGTGTTGCCCCTGAACCACCCTACCTAACCACAAGAGAGACCTTGGGGAAGAGATGAAAGGTCTACCCAAACATGAACACACACACACACACACACACATACTGAGTATGTCCTAGCAAAGGGGGATGCTCCGCACATTCCACCTAATTGCTTGTTTCAAGCGGAGGCTGATTGCGGAAAATTATACCCTTTGCCTTTTCCCCTGTGCCCCCCCTCTGTCTTTTTTTTTTCTTTGTGTCTGCACATATGCATACACGCCAAGGGACCAAATGTACAGTATGTGACTTAATGTGTACTTTCGGCTGTGCGTGACTGCTTGCGTGTGTGTCCGTGTGTGAGTGGTTGTCGTGTATAAATGCATCCAGCCATTTGCCCCTCACATCTATGAGCTTGATGATTTCATTTGCAAGTACTTTTGCACACATCCTTTTTTGGGTTTGTGTTCCTGTTTTTGAAGCTTTACTGTGAGTTCGGTCTATTTCTACTCCACTGCAGAAAATATGGGCTCACTATATCCTCACAGGAAGGGAGCTGTATGGAACTTAGATGTGAGCATGCATCTAAGTATATGTGTCAAACTGGAGAATTTTGCCTTCCTGGAATTATAAATTTTGGTTGGATTATAGTAGGCTTGGAACTGCAATATGTTTGTAGTAAAATGACTCTGATGATTTGGTTAGTTTATTGCAAATATTAGCTTAATAGCAGAATATAACTGACAGCAAGTAATTTAAATACATTACACTGAGGATTAAATCTTTGTTTCCTACATGAAACAGTACAATCCAACGTCTCCCTTCCTGCCTTTGTCACTTTCCCTCTCCCAACCACTCTTCCCACCTCTCTCTCCAAATGTGTGGCTTTCTAACACTGACTGCTGCCAGCATCACTGAGCATATGAGTACACTGGCCAAGAGCAACGTATAGGTCTAGGAAAAGCCACTTAAAGTGTGTGTGTTTATGTGTTTATGTGAGGCTGTGAACTAGGTGCCTCTGGCCACAGGGTAGGCTTTGCAGGAGAGGTTGTGGTAGTCCCGCTACTGTAACTACATAAGTGAGGAAATGAATTAAGTGGACTTCAGAGAAAAGGTGAGTGTAGACGTTGTATGTGTCGAGGTGGCCGCTATATTTAAATTAAGCGCACACATGCAAAGAAACTGACACGTACAGAAAATGTCTTAATGCAGCATGATTCTGACCAGCATGTGAAATTATATTAACAGACTCAATGCATTTAATAAATTAAGAACTCGTGTGCTTAAAGATGAACATACGCACAATTTTTTTCACACACACACGCACACACGTACGTGCGCACACACACACACACACACACACAGACAGTCTGGTCTGAGGGGCCTCATCTTTTTCTAACAAGGACCCTCTTACAGTATATTCAGCCTCGCCTGTCTGTTGCATTTAAGAGGCCAAGTAAATCTGTCATTTTTAGCCCCTGAACATTCAATTATTCACACGCGTGCACACACCCACACACACACACTGTCAGAGCTATGCAGCTGGAAGGAATTAAGCTGTCTCTCTCTACGCCAGGGATGATAACCTCCAATACTCACCGCCCATGATTGGAGAACCATGAATTTAGCCATTAACAACATATATGTTGGCCCCTTGGCTAAAGCCGGAAAGACAGAGACCCTTTAGGGGTTAGGTGAAAGGTAAAATTTGTCACATCTCCGGGAGTTTAGCTACTGTATCCTTTAACTGGATGCTGGATTGTGTGGTGTGTTTACATGTATAGCTCCATGAGCAGTCCAGCTAAAACAAACATGAGCTCACTACAGTTTTCTCCAC
The DNA here is from genome assembly GCA_024447675.2 of Pterophyllum scalare. Classification (NCBI taxonomy): domain Eukaryota; kingdom Metazoa; phylum Chordata; class Actinopteri; order Cichliformes; family Cichlidae; genus Pterophyllum; species Pterophyllum scalare. The sequence continues at coordinate 30,389 of JAMQGT020003993.1, forward strand.
CACAGACACGCAGCTCTTCATTGTGCCTTTCACCGCAGCGCAACTTGTATTTTGTTGTCAAATCCGAACTTTTGGACACATGGAGGTCAGCAAAAGCTTTGCTGGCATCTTGGCTGTTTCACATATACTTAAGTCTCTGTGTGAAACTTTTGCTGCTTTTGCTGATGGGAAACTCTCTTGTGGTAGTAAAGTACACTTCAAAAAATAGAAATTACACTATGTAGGGTAGTGGAGTGGATGCAAATTGTTTAGTAGCATGCTGTATAGACCAAGACCTAAGGCACTGTGTTTTGTTTATATCATGTCAAATGGTTGAATAACAATAAAGCTGAGTCTGAATCATCTATTGGAAAGTTTAAAATGAAACATAACCGTGGACACAGAACACTTGTTTATCCACTGGCTACACAGTATTGTGGCTATTACACATAGCCTGTTGAGCTAACTAGCTCAGTGGTAAAACTATAAGAAGTGTACTTAGTGATACACTTCACATCAAAAGAAAATGACATCAAAAGAGAATGAGGAGGACACGAGGGAATAAAGTAAAAGAGAGATGAAGGATAGCAGGGAGAGAATAAGATGGTGAAACATGTAAGGAATGTGAGCAAGGAGATCCAGGGTAATACGCAAATAGATAACGTGAACAGAACCTCCCTGTGTGGGTTTTCTCCAGCTGCTCCGGTTTCCTCCCACAGTTCAAAGACATTCTTGTTAAGTTAATTGGTAAATCTAAATTAGTCATAGATGTGTGTAAATGTAAATTGCTGTCTTTCTGCATGACTCCTGTGATGGACTGGCAACTTATCCAGGGTGCATCCCGCCTCTTGCCCAATGTTGGCTGTGATAGGCTCCAGTCACTTTGCCATGAATAGGTGGTTAAGAAAAAATAGAAGGACTGATGGAAGGATGAACAGAAAGTGCATTATTACCTGTGTGTGGCATGTATCATCTTCTGTCTTAGCTGACCAAGCAGTTGTGTGATGCAGACAAAACATACCAAAAGCAAGCAACAAACCTTAAGCACAGGTTGATCTCCACAAAAACAAGCTCACGCTGTGTATGTACTGAAACTCTATCCCCCTTTACAACCCGGACAGAAGCATGTACTGTTACCAAAACACATACACGTGCGTGCACGCATACATGCAGACTTTGAGCAATGCCCAACAGGCTCAGGACGGCTGCAGAACAAGATATAGATTCTGTGACAACCACATTGTCAATTCCTGCATAATGCTTCAGGCTCCCACCTTCAGCTGCCTTCAACTCTGTTGCATTTGCCCCCCCCAAAAAAATCAGACCTTTTTTGGAATAGCAGTACTAATCTATAGCCACATCTAAAACCTTTCTAAACATCTATCGGCCTTTTATAGTGACACATTTACCCTCAACATCTATAAAAAACAGTCAGAAAAGTGAACATAATCTTTGCTGAGGTGCAAACAACATGTTTTAGAGTGCATTTTAACTGAGCCGTGAGGGCATGTAAGAGGCTAATCATGGCTTACTTAAACTGTGTATTGTAAATATACTGAGCCTACAGGTCACAGGCCAGATTTAGTAATGCACTTAATATTAATGATAATGTGTTTTAAATATGTTTCAGTGTAATAAGTGGCAATTAACCTGCACTTAATTTAAACATTTTTCAAATGAAGTCTTGTGATCCGTTCTATGGGCTGTGGTTTAAGCAATACATTTCTGAAATCATTTCATCTTTCAAATACATTGCAATCAAAAAACTAATGAGCCCATCAAACAGAAGCAGTTATCACAGACACATCTCATTATTGCATCATGTTTTACTGTGTACTTGGCAGAGAGAGGGAAAAACAGGAAGTTTACACACTCTAAGCAATGTGTAAAAAAATGACCAAAATCCCTGCAGGTGGCTGTGAAGAAAACTGGATTGTTGTGTCTCTACAATGAACTCACAGCATTTTTCCTAAATTCACTTTTCAGAAAGGATCTGACATCAGACCTGGAGTGTCTTGTTCCAAAAAGGGCAAGTGGAATAAAGTTTGTGAGCAGCCGTAATGTCTCGATCATCTGTCCTTCTCGTTTCAATGTGATGTCATTCACCCGCTGTAACCTAATAGCATGCCTTTAGTGTAGATCGCTGGCATTACAGACTACATGATAATGCCTATAAATACACTCAGCAGCAGCAGCAGCAGCCAGGCGCTGTCTGTCTATCTCTACCCATCTCACCATTTTGGAATGTATGACCTAAAATAGTCATATATGAACACGTTTGTGCACAGACTGTTTTTGTCCAAATTTGACTTTTGAAGCACAAAGTACCTTTCAACTGTGTGAACTCAAAGAGTTTTATATATATATATATGGGGACCACATTCTTTTTTGTCGAAAGGTTGTCATTATTGAGCTTTGGGTCATTTCTGTTTTTAGTACTCATCCTGTTCTTCTAGATTCCATATATTTCCTTTGCTAGCCATGGCTTTCCTGCTCTTCCCAGCAGATTTAATCCATTGTTCTACTCATTAATCAACAGCTGTGCACATGCACGTGTGTGTGTGTGTGTGTGTGTTTGCAACACTGAGGGGAAGAAGGTTGCCTTAATGAAGCTACTAAGAGAGAGAAAATGAGAACAAGGGAACACAAGGAAATAGACAAGAATGCAGTGTCTCAAAAACACTGAACGTGTACAAGTTTTGTGTAGGTGTGTAGGCAGGTGTGTGTGTGTGTGTGTGTGTGTGTGTGTGTGTGTGTGTGTGTATACGTGTGCATTTGCGGCAGGTGCCTTCCTCTGGGAGCCCTCTTTTCCAGAAAAGAATGAGGATGTGAATAGATGTGAATATAGGATATGTGTACTCTGGTGCACCTGCAGAGATTGTGACAAAGACCACACACAACCAAAACAAGTATGCACTTACACAAACAAACAACATAGGAAGGAAAAGCAAGATTCCAGTGCCCATTATAACTGAATTTCATTGGTTTGTTTCCAAACAGAGAGATAAAAAAACACTTCTGTAAGAAACAATGTGCAAGTTATTAAGGTGTCAGTGAAATCCCTGCAACTCCTCTATAATCAGGTCACATTTTTCTCTTACAGTTTGCTGTTATTTACAGTTTGTAAGGGAAAAAAAAGAAATGATTTAGCTAACATATGAAATCTTTTAAGAGACAAGATACTTGTGGGTCTGTGTTAGTGTTACTAATGAGGACACAGCAAATTAAATAGCACTGGGGTTATTAATACTGAATTTATTAATTATTTTCATCATTTCAGTAATTTAACATAACAGTAACACTCAAATCTCTTGTTTTATCATGTTTGTGTTATTGCAGGTTGGATTTCTGTGGGTTTGGGACATTTTGCACCTCTAGTCTGAAGACTATTATCCTGGGACACTTTGAAGACAGACCAGTAAATCAGTTAATGAGAAATAATAAATAATCAGTAATGAAAATAACAGTTACTTGCAGCCATAGATTTTATCTCCGTCTGTGTTGAGCAGCAACAGCACTGTCCCAGACTTCTCTGTTCTACTGCTGCTCCACTGTATGTTATCACAAGTGTTTAGACAGTTGGACAGCAAATAGACTGCTTTAATGCCACTGAACACACACACACACACACACACACACATGCACACACACACACGGACACACACCTTGGTCCCGTTGTCCTCCTCCCGAGGGACCAGTGGTCTCCATTTGCTCCTACTGGCTACTGCAATGACTGTGGGGTCGTGGGGTCTCCCAGATAAGACCGGCAGGGGTTTTGTAAAAGGAAGCTTGACTTTCAGAGCACAGGAAGGAGGGATGAATAACCCGGAAGAAAGGAGAAGAGTAGGGAGTGAGGTCGAATGAAACTCCAAACCACCTGTGCATCTGATAAGGCAGCACACATTAAGGTGTAAGAGAGAAGGTTACCAGGGAAATGTCAATAAACGCCTAGAGAGAAGAGAAGTGGGAGCTAGAAGGAGAGAAATGAGAGAAAGAAAAAGAAAAGCTGAATCTATCACAGAAAGATCATGCACTATAAATATGACAGGCTGGGAGAAACAAAGAAAATTGGATGAATGAATTATCAATGAAAGAAAGACTATAGCTGAAGACTTGAATGGATGATCTTTGCCACAGCACAATGCTGCTTTGAAACAGAGAAGTTCACAATCATCGGAAGACACCAAAAAGATTTACACCCAGCACGCTTGCCAATAGCCTCCTGATTGAAATGTGTTGCAGTTTCTCCTCATTGACGTATTGAGCGGTTATGACAAATGAAGTGTGGGGGACCTCAGGTAGCTCTGCGTGGAACCATTGATTTTCACTGTCCTCACAAGGCTTGATTGATAGGGCAGTGCTGGAGTCATTAGATACATTTTCAACCAGCATCTTAATACACTCACACACACACACACACACACACACACACACACACACACATATTCACACACTCAGACCGTGTTTGTGGACAGAAAAGGATGGGTTTGGAGTGAGCAGAAAACCTGTGGGGGGGAATGCACGTCTGCATTGCTCACACTTCAAACACTTAAATTCATAAAATGACTGCTGCATAGACATTTCTTATAACTGTCCTATTGAATTGTCTTAATGAAATGAGTCAAGAATTCTAGAGCAACAAAAGAAAGAAAGGAAAGTGGCCAAAGAAATCTAAAAATAAACCATCTTGGCTGGAAGATGCTCTCTACGGTTATGTGATCAGGTCTGACCCCTGTGCCCTGTTTTCATAAGCTCTGTATTTATGGAGGTGGCGTGGACCTAAGGCCATGGTGCATGACTTACTTTACAGATCTTGCCATAAAACGGTCAGCATGAAAATGTGCAAGACTTGGCAGGGGCTTTTCTACCTTTAGGATCCAATTGCAAATTGGGTTTGTTTTAACTGGGGCTGGACAAGATATGTCCCCAAAAGAGACACACAGGATCACATTAATACATAAACACACACACACACACATGCATATATATGTGTGTGTGTGTGTGTGTGTGTGTGTGTGTGTGTGTGTGTGTGTGTGTGTGTGTGAGAGAGAGAGAGAGAGAGAGAGAGAGAGAGAGAACTTAAAAGTGTAAACTTTAAAAAAAGTATGTGCATGTGTACACTACAATCATTAGTCCTATAATGTCCCATCAGGCAATGTTCTCATTCTCTCTGTTGTGTTTTTACAATAGTTCCCTCTTGCCATAAGCAAGAAATAGTCCTCAAGTTGGTCTTGACATTTAACATTTAAATAATGATAGTGCCAGAGGGCCATCTTGGCCACTGAGTTGGAAAATGTAATCTTTTATGGGGGATAAGTGGGGATGTGATATTTTCCCTCAGAAATAAAACCGTTTGCTCATGAAGACCATGTAAGCTGGAAGTGAGCACAATTGGTGGAGAGGGTTGAAAAGCACTACAAATTTTGGAATGCGTGCTTTTTGAATGAGATGCGATTCTTGACTGAATGTTGCTTTGTGAGTTGATACAGACATGCACACACATACAGGCCGCATGTCCATTTAGCCTTGATGATTTTAATGCCATTTTAAAGCATCTATATGTATGAGGCTCCAGTGACTAGCTGTGGATCTTGTATTAGTCTGCTTTTATTTGTTATTTAAAGTTTTTCAGTAGTCATTTCAACTTGGAGCCTTGAAAGAATTATATAGTGTGTGCCTGATGAAGAAACTGTCCTGAAATGACTCCCAATTTGGCAAACTTGAAGTCTCCACTCTGGCCTGACCTAAACTATGTCCTGTAAGACGTCTTTTATCACATGATGTTTGCAGATTTTGTTCTTCTCTCAGGGTGTTTGGTGTAGGGAAACCCAAGTTCTCATTCAGCTTTTCTCAAATTAAAGCCTTTTCCTGTAGGGAAAATAAAGCATGCATGTTTTAAGGCCTCTGTGAATTTCTTGGAGGGTCTTTCCAAAATGTCTGCCCTGAGAGGTGAAAAATCAGAAGGACGTGCACAGGGAAAGATCACAACATATTAAATCCGACAGACGGAGACTCGTGTGTGTGTGTGTGTGTGTGTGTGTGTGTGTGTGTGTGTGTGTGTGTGTGTGTGTGTGTGTATGTGTGTGTGTGTATGTGTGTGTGTGTGTGTGTGTGTGTGTGTGCGTGTGTGTGCGTGTGTGTGTATGTGTGTGTGTTTAATTCTCTGGAAATAAGGAAGTTTAAAAGTTAGCTCAGTTTTGAGGCTAAACGATCTCATTCTCCTACAGTGTCTCACAAAAACACATCTGCACACACCCGAGGTCACAATCCAAATTCTGTGACTTGTTGGCCTTTCTCCCAAATGAAGTATTCCACGGATCAGCAAGCCCATCAGCCTACCCTCTCCCTCTTTTTGCTCAAATCTCAGCAATTATATCTGACATGTAACATCAATAATCTCATTTATTTTTTGCCCCCACCCCCGAATGCCCTCCCCTACTCTCACCTAACCAACCAAACGCATAAGCACACACACAGACAAGTGCACACACATACACACACACACACACGTAGAAGGGTCTGCTCCCTCTCTTTCTCTTATCTGTGTCTGCAGGAAATGTGAGCCATGCGGCATTCGATAAAAACAATTTTTTGCACCATTGATCCTGCAGCACTTGTTTCTCTCTCCTGTTTTTTTTCCTTCTTGGTCCTCCTGTATGAAAATAGTGTTTCTGGAGAATTTGTCACTAAACAATGAAGTAAATGTTAAGAGATGGCTGAGTTTCATGGAAAGCGGTGGGAAAAAATGAATAACTAGAGGAGAACCATGGCACGCGTTTTAGTGGAGATGGTTCAAATAGAAAATGTTACATCCTGTAAGAGTACAAATCACATATGTGCATGTGTGTCTGCATACAGGTACAAGGCAGTAAGAGTCTCTGAAAATCTGTCTCTGCCTGTGTTTTCACTTGGACACTGATGGCATTGTCTGCACTGAGTACAGAAGTCGTGCAGACTCAGTGGGTGCCACTTTCAGCTCCCTCCACCACAGTGCCACAGATCAATATAGCTAAAGTCACCCACCTTCTGTAATCATTCTGTGTTCTGCTTCACTCCCCCCATTGGCCAGGTTGTTGTTTATCCTATTATAGCCCTAATTGCCATGCTTATGGTAACCTTTCTTCAGCTTGCAACCCCCTGCACTAAACTAATGGGCAATAGCACAGGAAGGCTATTGCAACCAAGCTCATTTGGCTTGGCTTATATGCCCACATGGACACCTCAGTGCAGCACAATGCCCACGTCCATCATTCTCTTACTGTTTTTCTCCTTTTTCTTTATGTGGCTTTCCTTCTTTCACAGCTAGCTAGCATTAGCACTCAGCGCACCGTGTGGCACAGAAGCAGGTTGCAGCTAATGAGTTACCTTCGTGCTCTCAGTGCCATAGCTTTTTAATTAGTGTTGCGTTGCTAAGTGTCCTATGTGAGCCCTTTCAAAGCCCCCTTACTTGTCATCCATCACCCATTCCTTTTGTTTGTCTTTCATTTGCATATATGCACAGACCCCAAATTAGCTAGTGGCTCGTTAATTGCACATGTGGGAAAGTAAATGGATGGTAGCATTGCAGGGTAGAGGTGCAGTCAACATGTTTACCTCCTAAATACCTCCCAGGACTACTGAGCTCCAGCACACGGGGAGGTCATAGTGAATACACCCCTCAGGCTTAAAAGATCCAATTTGCTGTTTGGAGTAATTAGTGCAACTAACAAGCTCAAGCCCACATTCAGTCAAATGAAAATCTATTTTGTTTTATTCTGGTTACAGAATACATGCAAAATTGCAGGTTTATCATGCCCTCAAGTACTGAAATGCTACCAAAACAAGTGCAAAGAGTTAGAAAAGACAAGAACATTTGCAGGGACTGAAATAAATATTTTTTGCACAATGCATTTTTTTAGGGTGAAAGCACCTTGTTTATTTATGCCATAAAATAAAAATGTATTTGTGTATCAAATTAAGTTTGTTATGCATGTATAGACTCCTTTTGGCTGAACCAATCAATAGTCAGTCAATAATAGATAATGATGTCTAAGCAGTGAGCGATGACCTGTTGCACTTTAAGTGTCCTTAGTGCTATTGATCATACTCAGAGACCCTGCACAGTTCAGCTTCTACTCACTGGCAGCAGATTTTTTCGTTGGGTGTAAGCCAAAGGTTAAAGCCTCACATGTCCAAGTTGTAATGCTATACAGGAATTAAAACTGTGGTGTTTTTAGAAATTTAACAACAACAGTAACTACAATAATAATAATCTTTAGTAACAAGGAAAAAGTCAGTCAGCAGGTTCCTAACAGAGGATCTTAAACAGATATCAGGATGCTAAAGAGTTAAAGGATCACAGAGCTTTGAAAGTAATACAATACAATGCAATACAATACAACCTTAAAATCAAATCTAGATTTAACTGGTAACTAACTAACTAAGTAACAAGAGCTGAAGTAATGTCACTTCTGTTGGAACAAGATAAAAACCAATCAACAGTTCTGGCTGAACTCAAAACTGTACTCTCATTGGACAACAGTTCATTACAGTAATCAAGGCTGGAGGTGGAGGTCATGTGAATAATTTCCTAAGCCTGAAAATGAAAGAAAAGGTCTCACCTCAGCCTAAGCTGGAGAAAAAAGAGCTGCATTAAAAAAAACAGTGGATAAATGGTCCCGAAGCAGGCATGAAATGATCAATAGTTTTGTAATGAGCAGCAAGACATTTAGACTTTAACTAGAGCAGTCTGAATGCTGATGATATTGGTTGCAAAATAAATCAGTTGTGCTGAGATTTTCTCTAAAATTGTGACCAAAAAAAAAAAAAAAAAAAAAGTATTCAGCTCACATGGATTCGACTGGAGGTTTCTTATGAAGGAAACCAGAATGTTTGGAATTCCAGGTGGAAATGACAGAGGATAAATTAGGAATACCATACTTTCATCCTTTTATCACATCTGATTAGACATAAATTATCAGTGATTCAATTACAGTATAAACAAAAAGGCTCACCTTATCATCACAAATATATGACCCCCCAGAAAGTGGTTCGCTGAATCTTGAATATGCACAGATTTGACTATGAGTGATTTACAAACACAAACTCTGGATTCTGAACTCATCTTTACTTTAGTATTAAAGCTTAAAACTTTTGTACAGTGCTGTACTGTGTCATTTCTGTAGAGATTTATTACAGATTGGACCTTTAAATCATTACATATTAGGGAATAGCTCTGGAATGTGTGAGCAGCAGTGAAATATTACTGTGCACGTGGCCTCCTTAACAACAAAATACATACTATGTATAATTCTTCAAGCAATACAATAACAGTAAGACCGGGTTGTGGCCTTTTTGTCTTTATTTTTTTGTTTGAGGTCTTGTGTTCCACTGTCTCACACAGCTACACTGTGTGAGGCATATTGTTGTGTTTGTTCCCACTGCTGATTGGCCAATTATGCCTGATTGTGTTCCTTTAGGGAAGCATTCTCCAAGAGTTGTTAGTGAATGGCCAAATTATGCCTTAGCTTTTAATGTGACCATGGGGAGCCTCAGACTACTCCAAAAAGTTTTTTGGTCTTTGCAATGCCACAAGTAACTTGTAATGACAGCATTATTAGTCAAAGGATAGTTTGAAAGTCATTGTTATTTGCTGGTGTGATATTTAATGGAGGTTCGGACGCCGTGGGCCGTTTAAGATTTAATGAGAAGTTTCCAGGTGGGAGTTAAAGTTGGGTCTGCGCCCTTTCCCTGTCCCCCATGACTCTTCGATACTGAGTCAAACTGTGTATCAAACAGCCACTGCATTCAGTAGTTCATGTCATTTATTTCTCTGCAATGAAATGAATAATATATTTCTATGAATAATAGATAACTAAACACTACATTTTAGTATAAACACACACATGAAATCCCAGCAGTCAGTGCATACTGTAGGTGTCAAGAATCTTAATTGTTGGATGCTCGCTGGCTTTTTGGTGTTCAGTGCGTGTGCATGCGTGTGTGTGTGTGTGTGTGTGTGTGATGTGTGCCCTGTTGTAAGTTATGAGCTCTAAAAGAAAAGGATGCAATCTTACATCCTGGAAGCAGTAAAAGCAGTAAGAGAGCGAAACAGTATGTCCTCCTCCAGTCGTCCTCCTCCATCTCCTCACTCCCTCTGTGTGTGAAAATATGTGTGTATGTGGGTGTGTGATTGATGACAATACTAATGGTGTGTCTAAACACTGGCAGCCCAGTTATCTCTTATCTGACAGAAAGGAGAGGGCTTGTGTCAGCAACTGCTCTTCCTCCTCATTTATCTCCTTATTTCTTCCTATTGCTCTTTTCTTTTTCTTTCTCAAAAACATCTTACTTGGTGTTAGCTTTTTGTGGGTTGTGATTCCTTTTAATTTGTCTGATAGGCACTCTATCTTTTTTTGTTCAATCTTTTGATAATCTTTGAAATCTTCAAATTGCTTTTATTTAACAAAATCTTGAAAAAATCTTGAAGTGACTAATAATTTTATTATTTTTGTGTGTTTCTTGGATCCATCCCTTCAGTTATAAATAGCTTCAAAGGCTCTTTGTGCTGCTCCACTCCGGGCCCCATTTACTCCATGTGCCTCAATCACCCTAATGTGCCTGTTTAGGCATTAGGTTCTCTGAGGGGGGCCCACATCTATCCATCTCTTCCTCCATATATCCCATCATACATTAAAAGGCAGATAACTGACACACTGTTAATATTGTGTCTAACATAAACCAGATGCCTGCAGGACCCTTGTGCACCACAGACTGCTGCCAGCAGCTGATTTGACCACTTCCTTCTCTCCTGGGTTAGGGATGCGCGTTCTTAATTAAAAGTTAGATATATAGGCCTCTGGGTGGAGATGCTTGAACAGGATCCATTACCTGCACACTGGGGCCCACCAGAGAAAGAGTCAGGGCAAAGGTTAAGATGGTGAGATGAGATATCAGCCATGGGGGTATGTTGAGCCTGGTGGTGCTGCATCTTGGGTCAAAATCCAAATTAAGCATTGCAAAGAAAAGAAAGAAGTTGTTATAGCAGTTTGAGCATGAGGTGGTGGCTGCAGGCGCTAAGAGCTAGCACAGAATTCAATGCAGGCCAAGAGGTGCGAACCATGATCTCAATAGCTGTATTGTGTTAACACTTGGACGGGAGCCAGAAAATCCTGTGAAATATCAGAGTAGAAAGAGGGAGAGAGACGTGTGGAAGTGAAACAATGGTTTACACAACAGTGAAATGGGTCTTTTCCTCTGTTTCTTGCCAGTAGGCCCAACACTCAGAGAGAGAAAGCTTTATTGGCTCTCGTGTCCTGGCTAGTCTCAGCCCCTGGTTTGGGGGAGAAGAGGAGAGCGCGGGGCTCTACATGTGTGTAGCGTGACGTAGAAGCTAATGTTGGACCGAGACACACACTCAGCAGCCACACAGAGAGCACTGATGAAAACACACACATTAAATCAATCTGTGGTCGAGATGAGAAAAGCCAGATATTCATCTAATCCTCTATGAGGAGAGTAACACGTCTCATAGCATCATTTCATCTCAGTGGGCATTCTGGGCCTCACAAGTGCCTTAAATTTGGTGTGTTTTCACTTTCTTTTCCTTTCATACAACAACGAGGAAAGGAGAAGATTTTAAATATTTTGAGAGAGGAAAGAGATGATAACTGTCCTTCACTGGCTTATTCTAGCAACAATGAAATCTGTATTATTTTTAATTTGTTGGACTTTTTTGCCTGAATACAATTTGAAAATCACAGAAAAGTATTTTGTAGTATATTCTAGCACCACATGCTGTACTTTACAAGTTTTCAAGTTCACAGCAGTAAGTCAGTGGGTTTATGTCAGAAATGTATTTTATGTTTGTTTGTTTTATTAGTTACTTTTTTTTTTAACATAATTTGGTTGAGATTTCAGGGTTTCACCGTTCATGTTTTGCTCCAGTAGAAGCAAATGTTTTCTTCTTTTTTTTTCGCTTTTAGTCCGCACAGACGAAGCAATCTGTAAAGAGATGAATGAAGTGATGGTGTTTTTTGCCTATCTCTTTATATGTGGTATTGTGAAACAGTGTCAGGCACTAAAAGTTTTTAATGTTATACAAAATGCAGTGAACAGAAAAGCCTTAATGAAATTTGAATGTTTTTAAAGTTCG
>JAMQGT020003993.1:47500-108162 GCA_024447675.2 Pterophyllum scalare
TCCTTCTGGTCTTTTGTTTTTCACTACCATCATGCATCATCCTCACCCAGCTACAGTCCACTGAAGTTTAATAAAATATGAATAAATTCTTTTGTTCTCTCTTCTTGCTTCCTGCTGTAAGAAAAGGTTCACTGGCACGACCCCTCCTGTGCCTGTCCACCTCTTACCGCCACACACATAAACAGGCACACAAATGTGGACACACTCCTTTAGATCATTGAGTGATGTGGCAGGATAGGGTCTTCTCCGCAGGCCCCCATCCATCTCACACACACACACACACACACACACACACACACACACACACGTATGAATGAGCACAAACACACTAGAAGCTGTCGTGATCTGTACTCCATCAGCCACTTTATTAGCCTGCCTGTTTGTGTGCGTGTGTCTGTGTGTGTGTGTGTGCATGTTAAGAGGCCTCCCAACTGGAAACAGACCCAGAAAAGACACAAACACACACACAAACACACACACACACTTCTTTATTTCTTGTTAGTCTTCCTGCAACTTAATTTGTAACACCTCTAACAACCAGCTCCGCAGCCCACTTCACAGCCACTCAATCTGTCACTGCTCTGTTTCTATGACTGTCCTTTTGTCAGGGTAAAGCAGAGTGTATTCATGTGTGTGTCCATATGTAATTCTTACTCTGTATACCGTTTTTAGTACTATCTACAATATATTATTATCTATTATATATTTATGTATGTAGAGAGGGAGATATAATTTCTACTTTTGTACTTCTGCCGAAAGAGTTTTCATGACAGGCTGCCCCCTACTCTCTTGAAGAAGAACTGCATCCAATCCTCAATACCCTTGTTTTTATTCTTTGACTCTCTATCCTTCTTTTCTTTATATTTTCACCTATACCCTATATAGATACAGAAAGATCAAGACAATCTGCTCGTTCTTCTTTTCCTCCTAATTTTTTTTCATTTGTTGGCAACCTCTTCGGGATATGAGCAGATGAACCACGAGAAAGTCAACTATTCTCTGCATGTTTAGACTTTCCATTTCCCACAGCCAGAAAAACCTTCAAGAAAACAAAATCTTTCAACTAACTTTTGCTGCCTGCTTGTTTTCATGGTTCTTTCTTTACTTTTGAACTGATGTGATGCAGTTTGTTGATCTGAAAAATGGCAAATCAGTACTGATCACTTATCTCTTATTCTCTTAAAATATGCAACATTTTAACAACAAAACAAAGATGGTACATTTTTTAAGTGAGTTAGAAAGCTTTTTGGTTCTCTACTACACATGTATAAAAAATGCATGCAAACAAGGGTGTGTTCACACATTGAACACACGTCAGTGTGCAACAGAGCACTAAGATCACACTTCATAAAAATATTCCCTCAGAGACACACAATAACCTAGGAGTTATGTCTCACATGCTTCTATCTCAAGCTCACATCAAAATCACAATCACCACTGCGCTCCGAGCTGCCATTTCCATTTTCTGTCCTCCGTCAAACAGAAAATAATATGTACCTTGTCACCAACGTCTACCCGTACAAGCAACTTTCCGCCACTAATTCAGCCCAGTGCAGCACACACATCCGTCAGATATAACTGGCGGAGGAGAGGGCATGCCGAGACAGCCATTAAAGGTTCCTAGCTGTCAAAGGTTCCCCTTTGTGTTGTGAGGAGAGGTATAAGTGTCGTGCTCTTATCAGAGCTTCCTGTGGAGTTTGCTCTGCATCCTGTCCACTTAGAGCTGCTTCTCTTTCAGTGAAGTCTCATTGTGTCTATGTGCACACGAATATGATGGTGTGTGTGTGTGTGTGTGTGTGTGTGTCAAGTGAGTCATTTTGTAACCGTGTTCATAGTATAAGGTCAACTTCTGAAAATGATTTTCTTAAAATGCTTTCGGTGAGGGTCCGTGCAGTTTATCAGAGATATAGAAGTGAATGAATGTATGAAAAAACATAAGAAGAGTGACTGGTTCTTGTCTTACCTGCCTTTAAAAATACATTTTATATGTTTTAAACACAGTTTTTTGTTTTGTTTTTCACAAAAAAAGCTGGATATCCAACTGAAAGTACTGCAGCTAAAGTGTCACAGGTGGAACAGACAGGCTGTAGACAAGCAAGCAGTTTATCATAACATCTAAACTACTGTATTCTGACGTCTTGTTAAAAGCAAACACCCCTGAAATATTGACAGTAAGCCTATATTACTCATGTACATTCAGGCAAGTGTGGCAGGTCACATTTGGAAACAGGAAATCGGTGTTAGAGAGAGTTGTTTAAAACCTACATTCCCATCTTTTTCACCCTGTTGGTCTTCTTTTGTGCAGTGTCTAAGATAAACCTAAGTGATAAAAATAACTAACTCTTTCTCTTTCTGCCTAAAGAACCAGAACTGAAAACTGACTGAAAAGATGAAAGCATAGTAATATTGCTACCATGTAGTCAGCGCAAGATGGTTCTGAAAACATAAAAAGACTGTTCCTGACATCATTACAGCTACAGTGTCAGTTTCTAATCACTGAGAGAAGTTCAGGGGAACTCTTTGAGTAGTTTCTTTCGCTTGCTTTGTTTGGTTGAAATTTGTTCACACGTGGAGCTGATGACTTCCAGCCGGGTTCTCCTCCTCCTCCATGTTACATGTGGATGGAGGGGGTTGACTGGGTGAAAAAAAAGAAAAGGTAAAGGTAAATAAACAAACAATCAGCCGCAAGCTTGTTCTGGCTCTCCTTCTCTGTTGCCCCTCATTTGAAGCCTTATAAATCAGGCTTCCACCCCTAGACAGGGTGTTAGCAGGCCTCCCAGACTACACACATACAAGAACGCACACAGGTCTGCTGCTCATTAAATCCATGATCAGATCTCTGTGTGTGTGTGTGTGTGTGTGTGTGTGTGTGTGTGTGTGTGTGTGTGTGTGTGTGTGTGTGTGTGTGTGTGTGTGTGTGTGTGTGTGTTTAGGGGAGGGTGTATGAATACAACTATGCCCAACATATAGGCATTGCAGTATTCACATGTGCGTGTGTCCAAAAAGAAACTAATAACCCCACATACTCTGCACCTGGATATCAGCTTTTCTCCATGTGTTCATAAAACACTTGAGATACCTGTTGCAGCTCCCTCATAACCTCATGACAAGTGCACTTTGACTCCATTGGCAGCAGAAAAGATATTGGGTGGGTGTATTGGTGTGTGTCAGTGGCTGCTTTCACACATAAAATAAAGGCCTGGACTCTGTCAAGCCAAGTGTTCAGACTTTAAAGTGCACAGTGAGGAGACAGTAGCTGTAGATCTGAGGAGTATGTGGAATAAAGAAGTTTTTTTTTTAATTTATTGGCTTGTTCAGGTGACATTATTCCATTTTTTGCTTCTGAATATCTGAGTGTGAATTGTAGGGAATGCATAGAAGCAGCTGATTTGCATAAATCGTCTCTTTCCACATTATCAGGAAGCACATAAGCAGCAGCCGCAGCTTTCATTTCAGCCTCGCTGAGCAGGGTTTTCAAACACGTTTAGGTTTTAATAATTATCTTCAGCCGAGGTGTTAACAGGCACCATTATTTTAAAGAAAGCACAGTTACTGTAGTTACTTGGGAAAACTCACACTGTGGCTTAAAAATAGCGCGGCACTGCTGTTACATGAAGATGTTGCCTTAACTGTGCGTACATACGTATGGCCTAAAACAGTTGCCGTATTCGTACGAACACGTTCTTCCACACCTCCGTCCAGACCCTTTACATATTTACTCACCAGACTTGGCACCTGCACCCCCACCCACAAAAATACACCTTCAGCATGCATTCGCTCCACAACAAGAACATAACCATTCACACTTTACGAGCTGGAGAGTAAAAAACATCAATGTGGCTTTAGAAAAACAGGCAGTTAGAGAAGTTTGCGAACCTTGCACATCTAAAAATGTCAGAGGGTTTGTTGGTTCTTCTCCATCACACCTCGATTTCCTTCAGCAGGCATTTGACTGTAATTAGGAGTGCACAGTGTCATGCTAGAAGTCAACCCTGAACTCAGGCCAGTCTGATTGTTAGTTGTAATTAGAGGAGTTGCTCAGTCGCAGGCCAGTTCTCTCTGGAGGATTCACACAGGCTCAGTATCACATGTAGGACTGGAGCAAAATCAGAGCTTCGATCCCAGTTATGAGAGAAGAGCTTGGTAGTTTCAGCCAGCTCCAGATTTCCCAGAACCACCCAACTCCACCAAGCACACACAAATTTCCTCAAAGGATTCCTGCATTTTCTGGTCTTTTGTTTTTTTAAATACACTAATTTCTGTCTAAATCTAAAGCATGTTTATTTACAAAGTTGCTGTCATTCCAAATTTGTTATAATTTACAGTTTTCTTCAGAAATTATTTGAAAATGAGGGCCCTTATATCTCAACAGCAAAACCCATAAAGCATTGTTAGTCACTCCTGGTTTTCCCCTCACTCTTCACTTCACAATGACCCCCTCTTCTGTTCTTCTGCTCCTCCTCTTCCTGCTTCACCACTGCCTCCATCCTCCTTCATTCTCTGTGAAAGCGGGTAACATGAAACCCGCTCTTGGAGTCTCAGGGGTCTGCAGGGGTTACAAAGGGTGATCAATATGTGCCAGGGAAAGTCTTTAGACAAGTGAAAGACACCACAGTTTGTGTACTCCCTCCTCTTTTCCCTCTTCCCTCTTCTTGTTGTCAAGATTGACAAGGTTAGGTGGCCCTAACACCCACTGACATGTTAGCTCTATGTACCTAAAAGCTGAGTGACATCAAACCGTTCATAAAGCTTTCTTGCTCCCACCCCCTACAAATATTTAAACATTATAACTATACCAACCACATAACCACACTAAACCTTATTTGAAAGTACAATTAATAAAGGTCACTTGATTTTGTAGCTTAGAAGAGTCTGGGTGCTTGTTAAGCAAACTGCTTCAGTCTGTTTTTGTTTTTTTTATATCTAACCTGTTGCTCTCCAACAGGTGGTGGATGACATGGGCAATGTGAAGTTCGCACTGGACACAGGACCGGATGCCACCAGCAGCAGCTGGCTCAAATATGTCCGTTCTGCCCCGTCATTCGAGGAGCAGAATCTCGCCGCCTGTCATCTCACAGGAGACCAGGTGAGTGACATGGTAACATTGTCCCATCTGTAGTCCAGATATGAAGAAATAGCACCATGGTGTCAGAAATAGGCAGAGATGAGGGCAAGTGGAAGGTTTTCCTTCCCATCCACTAAAAGTAAATACTGGCTTGATGTGTGTGTGTGTGTGTGTGTGTGTGTGTGTGTGTGTGTGTGTGTGTGTGTGTGTGTGTGTGTGTGTGTGTGTTTACTATTGTGCTGCAGAAAAGTGTGTCCTGGTAATGACCAAGGAATGGCTCTATTGTGAGTCTGTGGCTGGGCCGGTTGCCAATGCTGTTAAGAACTGAGTCATGTAAAGAGGCTGAAGAATAGTCTGACACTTTTGAGTCCCATAATAACCGTTATCCAAGAGAGAGTCTTCTTCTGGGGAGGCAGCGGTTTCTCTTTTTGCTTCTCATCACCCGAACCCCCCCCCCTCAAATCTAGGCGAGCTGCATCAGATCCTTTTGGAAAGATGCCCAGCCATTGCCTATAAAACCCCAACTGCTTAAATAGGCCCTAACCCTAACCCCATGCAATGTGTGTACCACAACTTACTGCTGCAACATATTAGCATAATTCTCTGTTTCTGTTTATAACACAGACTTTTTTTCCCCCTATTTTGCTCTTCTGACTCTTGTCCCAGTTTCTGCAAATTAAATACTGGTGGTGCTACTCTGCTATTACTTAATACACATTTCACTGTCGGTTCAATCTAGACAAATTGCATCCAAAGGGGAACTGAGGATCAAATCTTAAATGAGATGACACCAGAGGTTGGCATAATAGCAACAGCAGCATGACAGTAGCCATACGACTTGTCTGTGTATTTCCACATTCCCGTCACTCTACTCTTATTTGTTTTCTAATCCCTGCCTACGCTGTCCTTCCTGACTCCGTCTCTAGCCGCCTGTTCCTTGCTGACTTTGTCTCCTTTCTCTATCCTCATGTCTTGATCTGCCACCTGTCACCCTGTCACACCAAGGGGACAGGCTGGTGTGTCCATTTAAGCTTCAGACATTAAGTCTGACCGATAGAGAGAAAGGGGGCTTGGTACCGCGTCAGAGAGTGAACGCACAGGGGCCTCTGAGATTGACAAGCACCAATTGGCTGGCAACACCAACCCGCCTAATCCTTTTAAGATTTTCACATCAGTGCCCCCTGCCACTGCCACACAATGTCAAAGAAAGAATCAGGGCACCAGAGAAAATTGTGGAGAATTATCGGACCACGAAAAGGCCACGTGCACGATTGCTTTTTGATGTGTTTTGCAGTTGTTTGTACTTAGCGAACAGCTTTTGCTTTTGTTTGCTTGCCCAGTTGCTTGGTGTAGTGGCTCGCAGGTACGACCCTATCATTTATTTACAAACACCACACAAACACCCACACACACACACACACACACAGCCACTCACTGCTAAAATGTATAATTTAAGACACCATTCACTGATTTTTATGTTTTTCTTTTCTTTCTTTTTTTATAACTGCATGCACAATGCATGAGTTTATGGAAATATGTGCACACCAGGCAAATTCAAATGCGGGCAGTAACCTTTTAAAAAGCAAGAGCAGAAGTTATGGGTTTGTTTGTCATTAATGATGTAAGATGAACAAATGTGTGCATCACCGATCATAATTCAGACATTTGCTGTCTTGTGTGAATTTGGCATCATTTTATATATTTGTCTCCATTTCATCAAGTGCTTCCATGAGTTTCATTCGAAGCATTGTACTTTTTTCTTTCTTTTTTTTTTTAGCTTTTCTGATAATCCAAGCATAACTGTCACTGAACTCTGTGTAAGCATCTGCAGACAGCGATGTTAGTTTGCATTGTTCTCAGGTAAAATTCACACAAAAACACATAAACATTTCCAGGAACTGCTCTCATTTAATACTGCCTCCAATTTCACCCTAATGCAATATTCAGGACCCTTAAAAGATGGCTGAAGAGAATCAGACAAATCAGCATTTTCCCATATGCGTGTGTACGTGTGTGCGTGTGCGTGCGTTCCTCTGTGTGAAATAGTCCTCATTCATTTAGAATGACAAACAATTGGCCAAAATCGGTGTGCAAGCGTGCCTATTCACTTTTTCGAAGGCCAAGTTGCATCAAGAGGTGGAAACAGCTGAGAGTGCAATGAGTGGCGTGTGAGATGGGTGGGTAGCTGATGGGGGTTTAAGGAAAAGATGAACCTTGTCCACCTTCTTGTCAGCCCTTCATCTTTTGTGTTATGGAGTGGAGCTCTTTCCAGTGCTGTTTAATCTGCCCTTCTACCCCCAGATGGATCCATCAATTCATAGAGACAAGTGTGTGTGTGTGTGTGTGTGTGTGTGTGTGTGTGTGTGTGTGTGTGTGTGTGTGTGTGTGTGTGTGTGTGTGTGTGTGTGCTTATATTAGGCCACAGTAGGGTATTGTTGTGGGCCGCTATGGCTGGCATTGATCGATGAGGCATCTGTCTGCTGAACACTGGACAGAGATGGGAAGAGGTCAAGATAAGTCTGTGTGCGTGTGTGTGTGTATGTGTGTGTGTGTGTGTGTGTGTGTGTGTGTGTGTGTTCAGGCCTTACTGTAGAACACACACACACACACACAGAGAATTATAGGAGAGGTAAATATTCATATTGTGGCAGAGATCCAAATATTAATTAAGAATGTAATTAAACCCTCTTAATTATTAACTCACTGTATTCTTTAAAAGAAAAAACTGTAATATTTTCTGATAATGTTGTAATTTATAATCGTGACATGAAACCGGGAAGATGTATCATTAATATCATAAATTAAGCTACACATAAAGAGATTGCGAAATAAATTCAGCATAAAAAAATGTGGAGCCTTTTAAATAGGATATTGTGAGGTTGTTCATCGTGTTTTTCCTCCAGTGCCCGCATTCATGTCGCACACATCGAACGGTTTATATATATATTTTTTGTTTACTCTCTACGAATACAATTTAATTAAATGTTTGAAAATAATTAAATAAGGATATCCATGATCGGTATTTTTTCGAAATAGTGATGTTACACTAGCCCTATAAAAAATAGAAGTTATATTATTTTTAACGAGTTTTATTAAAATGCTAACTTAAACCATTCAACTGTATCAAGTGGCCTTGGTCATGCAATTTAAAATAAACGACCTTCTACATGAAAAAAATCTACTATGTTGTAGTGCAGCTATGCTCAGACCAAAAAGTGAAGGAAATTCATATGAAGCAAAACTGAAATTAAGAGGGGAAAAAAGGCCTGTTCATGCATTGACTCTGTGTCTATATGTTTGTGTGCGTGTCCGGCCTGTGTGTGTGTGTGTTAAAGTGACCTATAGAATGACTGCAAGTCTCTTAGGCTGCTTTATCTATTATTTACATCAATAGTAGATTTATCAAGCGGCCAAAGCTACGGCTGAGATCGGAGATGCGGGGAGGGGTCTGCGCCGCAGATCCCTCAATCCTTTTGGCTGGAGATAAGACGAGGAGGAGTGGCCGACGGGTAACCGAGAGAGCACTAAGGGGCAACAGGGAGTCACTAATGAGAAAGAGAGAGAGAGTCAGAAAAAGAGAGAGAGAGAAAGAGAGAGAGAGACTCATCATCATCAAAGACGCGCTCACTGACTAGATTAGAGAGTAGCCCAGAAGAGGAGCGTCAGGCTTCATCCAACCAAAGGGAACGATCACCGACCGTCAACAGCTCTCCCGACCGACACGAGACCCCCTCTCCCCGGCCCTGTGCGCTCCAGCGCCCCGCTCCCTCTCGGGCAGACCTACTATGGGTTGTGTCGCCAACTCCACCGGGACTGAAGTGCTACTGCAGCTGGAGGCTCTCCGTAGCGCCGCGCAACTTTCTCAACTGTTCCGTCTCACGGAGAAAAGAAAGGTCAGGTCGAAAAAGTGTAGAGAGACTGCCGCAGCATATCTGTAGCCTATCTGTGGTAAATGTAAATACGATAATAATAATAATAATAATAATAATAATAATAATAATAATAATAATAATAATACTTGTTGTTTTCGTTGATTTTGCTCCTTGTCTCTTCTCTCGTCTGAAGCGCACTAAGTCTTAAAAGTTACTTTCTCCAGCTCCTGTTTGTTTGTGTGTATGGTTGTGTATGAAAGAGTGCTTCTGCCCGTCTTGTTGTGTTAACATTGTACAGCTGGTGCAGAGCGCCCCCATGCGTTCACAGATCACGTCTTTAGCATGCACCTTGACGTGGTTGCGCTGTCTTAATAATTGGGAGACACAAAACTCCAATGTGCACAAATGTACTGTAAAAATTATTGAAAAAGACTTTTGGAAAACTGTGAATGTTAATTTTCATCCACCGCAATCAGTTTTATTTTGGTTTTTGCATTTGTAAGTGGAGTTATAGCTAAGCTTAGACTGGTTTACTGTACATACATGGGTTTAGGCCTCGACTCTGACTGGCCTTAATTCGAATCCCGTTTCTATTGTTTTGAAGAAAAACAGGAATAAAAATCTGAGTTTCCAGCAATAATTTATGTCCGAACACACTTGACAAATGACCCCAATGAAATGATTTGTCGTTTGCAGTTAAAGATCTGACATTTCCCGGTTTGCTGCGACTGTAAAACAAAAACGCAGGACAGCAGCTGGGCTCTTTACTTTGGTTTGACCTGACATTTTTTTCAGAAGGGCATTAATTATCTGGATTTCTTATATAATTTCTTTAGGGTGTTTTGCTATTTATTATTATTATTTATTTTTTAATTTTTTAATAAGAGTGCATTATATATTTCTATTCGTTTTATTCCACAAGGTTTAGGTAAATTTAGCAATAAAACAAATAGTTAATTGTGTTGTAAAATAAAATAATCTCAGGTGGAGATACTTTATATTAGTAAAAATTACTTATTTAATATCATGAACAGTTCTGAACCAATTATGGTCCTATAGGAGCCTGAATAATGTCTCCTATTTAACATATTCATAGATTTTTTTCTTCTTGTCACTAGCCATATTAATAGAATAATATTAGGTTCAACACAATGCGATAGTATATATATAGGGGTCCAGGTTTATTAATCCTTTCCTGACCTAAGTTAAAGTCTCCCTTGCCTTTCTCTCTCTCCTCAGATTTATTATAAAGCTGTCCGGGACATTGAAGCAGGGGAGGAGCTCTTAGTGTATATGAAGGACGGTATTTTCCCTGAGGGATCCATGGCACCCAACCTACAAGGTAAGATTAATGCGCGTCATTAGCGCACGTTTTAAACAAACTCCAACCTGCATCCTGTGCCGCTTTCGCGGTCAACACACTCCATAAAGGGGGGAAAAGGCATCACTTCTCCCTCCAAGGTTTTTTTTTCCTACTCAAGAAATGTGAATTATTCGAACCATAAATTTCCAGGATGGAATTAAATCCCGCATTACAGCATATGGTCGAAGGCCGTTTTGGATCTGTCATTTAAAGTAGGCTTGCCAATATAGAAAGGATTCTGCTAAGAGTCTGGTCTGAATTGTGCTCTTTACAATGCTGCAACGTAATGGGCCTCTTTGCCTGAAATGCTGTATTAGGGCGTCAATTGGCACTTGTCATATTCCATCCTATGCGAGTAGAAATTTTCTGTTAACGGAAAGCAAAGATCAAATAGAAATTATTCGGTAGCCATGCATATTATTAGGAACACATTATGGGAGCAAAAAATAAATAAATAAAGGTTCTTAGGCAGAGCAAAGGGGGGAGATGGATTAATGGCATTTAGTTGGGCATATTAGTTAAAACGCTGACTCGTTTCAACCACATCAGGTCTAAAACAAACACCTCATGTCCTTATGTACGCCTGAAGCCAGTAATGACAAATACAAGGAATTAACTATCAAACTGGCTGACATTAGAACATTACTACCCTAAAAATGAAAATAAGTACATAATAACGTCAGCAGTGCAAAATAATGCATAACTTTTATCTGTGTAGTCTCCTCGGTGGGTAAATTTAACGGGGCTGTTGGTAAAGACGGTTTATAATCTACTTCCTCAGGCAAACTTGGACATTCAGGTATGAGGTTTCCGTTACTGCAGTTTTTTAGCCGCTCGGCCCCTCTGATGGATTGTTCACTGACTTCTTTTCCAGTTACCCCCAAGAGCCTGCCATTGTATTGGTGTTCAGCAAAACAGTCTAATCCAGATTTTCCATTTTGATGGTACTGTATATTTATGTTCACTCACTCTGCCTGTCTGGCGTTTCTCCGTGTGTCCAGTGTAGAACTGCTATGAGTTTAGCGATTTCAGCCCCTGAATCCCGTGTTCAGAGTTAAAAGAAAGGAGGAAAGACTCTCAGTCAAACCTGTTTACATTCTTTCAGTAAGTCGTTTAATTAGTGCTTAAAAATAATGAACGGAAAACAGCAAAACAGTTTAGATATGATCAGAAGCTTTTCTTAAATTATGGAATTATTGGTCAGTTAATAGTAAAGCTTGAATTTCTTTTAATGTCATTGTTGGTTTAGTTAAAGATTATACATTTTATCAATTAGATTTCTTTCTTTCTTTCTTTCTTTCTTTCTTTCTTTCATCTAATAAATGTCTTTCTATTTTATTATCCTTGCTTTAGATCTTGTGAGTTAAGTGCTTTGTTACACCTTCTTTTACACTGTCCTCTTCAAATTGGCTCGCATTTCAAAGTGTGTCACATTTCTAGGTGCTCTCATCCACCCTTTTCCTCTTTGACTGTGTAACCTGATTCACTGTACGCACTACCTTTCAACCATGCGTCTCTATGTCATACTGAATATGTCCAATATATTATCTCGTAATCTAACTTGGACAGCTGTTCACTTTTCTTTCAAACTTTACTTAAGCGGAAAAGGGTCCGTAGTTCCGCTGTGTTTCTTTAAACATCTTGGACTTATTGTGGTGAAGTGCTGTTGTCAGGTAACATTGTTTTGTTGTGTTTCCAGTCTTTCTGGAACCACAGATGGGGGGAAAAAATCTGATTACTGTTACTTGTCATTGATTAGAAAATTGTGGAGGGAGAACAAGATGTTCGTGAGATGCTGTGCAGTTCAGCGGCTCCCCCCGACCCCCACCCCCACCCTGCATGATGCACAGTTTACGCACAGATCTCTGTGCCAAAGGAGGGGGGAAACAGGAGCTCAAAGCAAGCTTTATTATTGAAAAGAAGCAGATTGACATGTTGTAGGAGTGTGTCAGAGATGAAGCACACTTACACATGATTTGTTGAATTCATCTGCCTGTATGTATGCACACGAGGGAGGCAGACAGAGAGAAAATTTCACCTGCCAGAAAGTCTGTGTCAGGGCCAAAGTATTTGCTTTGTGTGTTGTGTGAGAGAAGGCTGAAGGCACAAAGGAAAGAACATTTCTGTTTCCAGTTTGAAGATGCTTATACGTAAAATAACAACACTGAAATATAAAAGGACAACAAGAGAGACAAAGTCAACTTACTGTTGTGATGATCGCATCTGATTTGTTTTTCTTGTCTTCCTGCGTTGATGCGAGTGAGGGAGTGAGGTATCAGGGTAGAGCAGGAGCTTAGCAGTGCAGCTCTGTTCTCTGCGTCCGGCTTATCGGGGAAGGAATTTGAAGTGGAGGACTTGAGGAGTCCCCTGAGACCTCACCCATGCTCCCAGATTAGCTGCTAAACTGCACATAATTGTGACTCCCTTCGTCTCCCAGAGAGCTATTAGTCTCCACTTTAACCCCCCCCCCACACACACACACACACACATACACAACCCACACAGGTCAGACTTACTGAAAAAACACAAACACGCCAAAATGCACATGCAAGCACCTTTGCTTATGTGCATCATAACATTCTCACACATCTGAGTGTCCTTTTAGATTTTTCCTTTCATTTCTCATTACTCATGTTCCTCTTTCTAGAGGGTACTATTAACATGCACAGATGCTTTTCTTCCCACCAGATTTAGCAAAATTCATTGAACTTGTATATGAACTATAGCTTTTCTTTGACCAATAATCTTTCCACTCATAAATGCCGAGTTGTTTATGCTGCAGAGGAAATCATACCCAACCCTCTCACAGTAAAATACTCACTCCCTATGAAATACGTGCACACAGTGGTGTCAAAGTGGCTAGTTAGTTTAGTGTTTGAGCTCTGTGTAATGGTCCATTGACCAGAAGGTCATTTATCCTTCTCCCCAAGGTTAGACACATTGATGTTGCTACACTAATGCCCTTTTAATGTGTCCAAGAAGTTCCAGCTGGATAAACGGTCACATGCAGTAGAAAGCAGGTGAGCCATGCACTGTAAGTCATTTTGGATAAACTCATTTAGTGCAGCTTGAATTGATGGATGGGTGTGTATGGCATGTTGGGACACCTGGGGGGCCGACTCAGACGTTGGCTGCTTAGGTCATGCCAAAGAGGGTATGGCAGGTTGGCGCTGAAATCACCATGGGGTCGGCGCCGCCGTAGCCCTGCTTACCTCTGTTCATTTTGGCTCATTTTGGAAACATAAGCACACTCACACACATACACATACACACAAACACACACACATACACACACACACACACACACACGCACACGCTTATTTATGCATGTGCACAAAGACACTCCGCTGGGCTTTCCCCTGATCTGTTGAACTTGGCGTTGGACTCAGGAACTTGCTATTGAAAGAGCTGGTCTGAGTTTTATGCATTTGACCTTGTTGGTGAGAAGTATTGTAAAGGTTATCAGCATGGAAGGGGAAGACCAGCCCCTATTGTTTCCTCTGTGTGCTATTACACCAACAGTCTTAAGCAAACACATTTTAACAAGTAATTAACTGTTTTAATGTCAGTTACATTTCACCGCTAATTGATTTCCATTTTATGGGGTTGCTTTTACCATTTGTTAAACTTGTCTATATAGTTGCAACTAAAACACAAAATAGGAGCAGGGTCTCATTTTCACTGAGTGTTATTAACAATTTTTAGATTTTGGATATTTGGTTCTGCATCACTGCAAACATGCACTCTTTAGTAAAGCTACAATGCAAGTCAGCTTGTTTTGCATTGCTCATTTGGAGTTGTCTTGACACTGATAGAAAAGAAATTGTGTTTTCTGGCACACATTAAAAGCACAATTAAATGCCAGCAATTAGCACTGTGAATTGTAGGTGGTCTTAGCTTGTAATTAAGACACTGACAAGCTTACAATACTAAAACTCATTTCATCCTACTCTAGAAATCTACATTTGGTTTGTGCCAAAATGTAAGAATTGAAGACTATTATTCCAAGTTTTGACATTTAATCTTCATCTTTTTGTAAGCGGTTTTGTTGTGTTCAATTTTATGCATATTTGCTTGAAAGAAATTTTTTTTTTAAATTTATATTTATTTAAGAATTCCTTGAAACTGGAAAAACTTCTCTTGATTATGTAAATGTTTGGTGCATTATTCATATAAAAAAGCTGCATCATGGCTAAACAAGTCTTTGCGTAATGTGTGTGTGTTTGTGTGCAGACGAGCAGATGTACCGCTGCGAAGACTGTGATGAGCTGTTCTCCTCGACGCTTGAGCTGCGGCGGCATCAGAAGTATTCGTGCTCCAGCGCTGGCTCCATCTTTGACACACTGAGAGATGACTTCAAACAGGAACGCGAGGACAGCGATGATCCGGTCCACGAGTGTAAAGACTGTGAGAAGATCTTTCCAAATGAGTACAGGTATCTTCATCTCATATAGTGTGCTACAAATGTGATTCATTGAATGATTTATTGAATTCAGTGATGTGTTTGCGCTTCCCTCATCAAGTCTGGGACAACACATGATAGTCCATACAGAAGAGAGGGAATACAAGTGCGACCAGTGCCCCAAAGCCTTCAACTGGAAGTCCAACCTCATCCGTCACCAGATGTCACATGACAGTGGCAAGCGCTTTGAGTGTGAAAACTGTGATAAGGTACAGCATACCCGGCACGTAAGTTGTGCACAGGACACACAGGCTTTATCTGTTTGTAGTTCTTTGAGAAGAAAAAGAAATAAAAAATCTGCTTATATGTTCTACAAAATAAAAAAAGGGAAATTTCATGTACATTTTTTAAGCAATTGTGACATATATTGCATTTTTTTATACACATGTTTTAAATTTTAGGTGTTCACAGATCCCAGCAACCTTCAGCGTCACATCCGCTCCCAGCACGTGGGGGCACGTGCTCACACGTGCCCTGAATGTGGCAAGACTTTTGCCACCTCATCGGGCCTCAAGCAGCATAAGCACATCCACAGCAGTGTCAAACCCTTTAGCTGTAAGTAAGGGCTTTAGAAGTTAATAATCACCATTTTTCATATCAATCAATAACAATCCATTTATTTGAGACATTTCCCCCTGCCCTGTTTGCTCCTCTCTCATTCTTGTTTGTTTGCATGTTCTGAATTAGGCACAGAGGTCGTATTTGCCCTACAATAAATTTCATCGTACACTGTTAATGATAGATTTGATTTGGTTACCTAAGCTTTCTTAAAACAACATGACACAGCTTAAATATTGAGAAAATTGAGTGTTTTACAGTAAGGGAAAAAACAGGCCTTGCATATGTATTTCACTGTATCTGTTACATGTGTTCAGTAACTCTTTAGAAGTAAGATATATACGGTGAATCAAGACCATTTTTTAACCAAATTGGGTAAGTTATGCTGTCCATAGAACACAGCCCCTTCCTTTTCTAAAAGTTTTTTCATGTTGTTGATGTTTGTATTACTGTTGCTTTGGTATACAGAGTTAGAGACAGTGTTAAAACTGGTTTAACTAGGCCCTGTTGGGCTGCATCTTTTTGCTCCCCCAGGCGAGGTGTGCCACAAATCCTACACCCAGTTCTCCAACCTCTGCCGCCACAAGCGTATGCATGCTGACTGCCGCACCCAGATCAAGTGTAAAGACTGTGGGCAGTTATTCAGCACTACCTCCTCTCTCAACAAGCACCGTCGATTCTGTGAGGGCAAAAACCATTATGGATCTCCAGCAGGGATGTTCAACCCTGGCATCCCGATGAGCTCCAGCCCCATCATGGCTAAGGCTAAGTCCCACCATCCCCATCTTCCTGGTCTAAATCAGTCAGGTTTAGGCTTCACTGACTACTTTCCTTCCCGACCTCATCCTCATGCTGGCTTGCCCTTCTCGCCAGGACCCCATGGCTTCCCATCCCTCCCACATGGCTTCCCAGGTATCTTTCCCCCATCACTATATCCGCGACCTCCTTTATTACCAGCCAGTTCGATGATAAAGAGTCCGCTGGGCGGCAGCAGTCAGGAGGTGAAGCTCCCTCAGAGTCCTCTAGATGCACCTCCACTGTCTCTAGTTAGTTCCACAAATGGCAATGGAGTTAACAGTTTGAGCCAGCATGAAGACAAAGAGAAAGAGAATAAATTGGACTTGACTTCTAGTGGAGAAGCCAAGCCAAAATCTAAGATGGCAGATATGTCTGATGGTAGTGACCTTGAAGACATTAATACCACAAGTGGGACAGATTTGGACACCACCACAGGTACTGCTTCAGGGGATGGTTCTGACCTGGAAAGTGAAGGAGAGAGTGAGCGGGAGCGAAGTGGTAAAAGAAGGAAGCCATCTGGCACTGTATCAAGCCAAGAAGTCCACCAGTTAGAAGACACAAACCGTGCGTTGATATCAGCCATGTCTAGTTCAGGGAACCTGTCTATTGATCGTCCATTTCTTGCTGCTGCATCACAGCACTCCTTCTTCCCCCCACCTGATGAGCAAGCCCTCCCACCCACCACAACCACAAATTCCAATCCAGCCACCACTGATTCCATAAAAGCCATTGCTTCTATTGCAGAGAAATATTTTGGTCCAGGTTTGATTGGACTTCATCAAGAGAAGAAGATGGGTCCATTGCCCTATCATTCCATGTTTCCCTTCCAGTTCCTGCCCAACTTCCACAACTCCCTCTATCCTTTCAGCGCTGATCGAGGTGGTCTCAATCCTAGTATGTTTTTTAAAGCGGAGCCCAAGTCACCTCGTGAGCAACTGCACAAGATGGTTTCTAGTTCCCCGGCAGCTCCTGCTCCCACAGCAGAATCACCATTTGATCTCACCACAAAACCCAAGGAGGCTAAGATAGCTCCTCCAACACCAACAAACACCTCAAACCCCAACAGTAGTACTGGGAGTAGTAGTGGACATTTAGCAATATCTAGTAATGAAGAACAGCCATTGGACCTCAGCATTGGCAGCCGGAGCAGAGGCAGTCATAATGGGGTGCCAGCCGAGCCACATAATCGAAAGAACCATATCTATGGAGGTGGAAAAGGGGTCTCAATCAAGGATGAGACGCCATCTGGTTTTCCACACCCTCATTCACAGTCTTTGCACCAATCCTCAATTACCCAGCACCAGCACCAGCAGCCCCAGGCACAGCCACACCAGCCGCCACCCCTGCACTATGCCAAGCCCTCAGCATTCTTCATGGATCCCATATACAGGTATTTCAGCCCGGATTAGACCACTCATTTCCACAGCCAACATCAAGGAGTTTATATGAATTAAAGATGTTGTTAAATATGAAGTTGGGAGTTCGAGATGAATTTTGACCTTGGTACGTAACCCTCTGCCTTGATGTTGGTCCAGCAGGGTGGAGAAGAGGAAGCTACTCGACCCAGTAGGAGCTCTGAAGGAGAAGTTCCTCAGGCCCTCTCCACCACTCTTCCACCCCCAGGTACACAGTGCACACATGTACACATCTCAAGCCAAGCTGGCACTTGGTTTAATCTTTTTAGAAACAGTAAATGGCACATGCACATTAAACAGAAAGTACAGCAAGAGACTAACAAGCAGGGGAATTGACCTCCAGGTATTTCATACAAGTTGATTATTCCCAGATAGTATTGACTATTATTTTCAAACTATGTATTATGTGAAAATACTTCACTCCTGCCTCCCACGCTGCTTAAACCTGAATTGATAGGACCCAAGCGCCATCATTCCACAGTGTTGATGTTATTTTCTCAAGGGTTCTGTATGATTTCTTCCTTTGTTTACTGAATGGCGCCTGTGTACCTCGTCAGCTTTACCTTTTTCAGAAGACACAGCCTGTTATCGCCGCCCTTTGATAATCAGTCACATTGTTCCACTGTCCCCAGACCTTCCCCACCTCTGCATATCTTGATTACAAGCAATGATAGTATTAATAAAAGAGAGAATAATAACCATTTGAATTGGAACAAACTGCCTCTCTTGGCCATGCTAATCTTAGTTGTGGCATTGTTTTATGTAGTGGGAGCCCACAGGCAAGCTAATAACTCAAACCCCTCTGAGTTTTTTTTTTCTTTTCTCTGTGGCTGGCTGGCTAGATAATAACACAGTGTCCGTCAAGGACATCCTGTGTTTGTGTCCAGGAGAATGGGGGGCTCTCATTGGGGAAATGGTTTAATCTGACCTGGAAATCTGTGTCCTCTATCAACTGTGACTTTGCAATACACACATCTGGTACAAAATGCAGACAGATACATTTACAATTGAACATGCTTTTTCATATTCCACATGTGTGAAGTTATACTGTTAGCCAGCATAGATTTTTCTTAAGGTAATTTGCAAGCAAAACATTTTTTTTGTGTGTGTGTGTGTGTGTGGTACCACTTACAACAACACAACACATTTACAACATAATCTTAAAAACATCAGGTCATGATAAGGCTCTAAGCCTCAAACAGGCATTTTCTTTCCTTCCTTTAAAATCTCATCTCACCATCTCACAGATGGAGAAGTTTTCACCATCTGCCCTGCAAAAACTTTTCTTATTGGAGTGTCTCAGTTGCGATCCTCTCAGTGATCCAAGCACAATGCCACCTCTAATTCAGTCTCATGACGGAATCACCCCGCTCCCCCTGCACCCATTCTCAGACTGCGAATAAACACATCGAGACATAGTGTCTGTCCCTGTGTCTCTCCCGTCCTGTATTTACTTAAAAAAAAAAAAAAAAAAAGGAAGGATGTAAGCTGTTTTTGGCAAATAAACTCCTACATAACTGGCCTCTTTTGTTCACAAGCTTCTAGGGGAAGGGAAGCGGCTATCAGTTGGGGGTATCACAAACTATATTGTATTGCTCCAGTCATGGCTCTTGAATGCCTCATTTAGCCAGTTTGCAGGCTTGCAACAGCAGCTTTGGCAGAAGAAGGTAAGAGGTAGAGAACAAAGCACTAATTGAAGCTGAGGTTGTACAGAGGGGGGCACGGGAGGACTGGTACTTGGGCATTTGTGAATGTGTTATGGGTCAAGGAGGTGACTCGCCTTTAGTACAAACAACAAGGCTAACCTCTGATATGCTGCTTCCTCAAAACTTCCGCTCTCTGTATCTTTCCCTTGCTCCCTGTTTTTTCTGATATCGTGCCTTTTGTTTTCAGCGCTTTCTTTTCTGTTTTTTATACACACACATACTGCCATCAGTGTATAATACATGCTACGTGCACTAAATTAAACTTACCCTTCCCTTACAAAGTTTCTAATTAAACCCGTAGCACACTAAATAATAACAAACTCTGGTTAAATTATTTTTATCCAATTTTTTAAAGCATAAAATATTTAATTTCTAATTTTTTTTCCTTTTGTGTGTGTGTATGTGTGTGTGTGTTCTTATATTCTAGATGTCAGCAATGGAAAATATGACAGACAAGCTGGACAGCTTTGGCGCGCTAAAACTGGACGCACCGCCCAATTCGCTGCAACACTCGGCCCATCCACTGTTCAACTTCCGCTCACCACCACCTTCCCTCTCAGATGCCATCCTTCGCAAGGGCAAAGAACGCTATGCGTGCAGGTTTGCCACCTGTTTCCTTTCAACTAGTTGATCAAATGTGTGCAAACATTAAAGCACGTCGTGTTGCATTCAATTTCTTGCAGTGAAAGTAAAATAAATATTTTTTCAGTGATACTCAGCCATCCTTCTTGTCCTTTTGCTGCAGGTACTGTGGGAAAATCTTCCCTCGCTCAGCAAATCTCACCAGACATTTGCGGACACACACTGGGGAACAGCCCTACAGGTATTCTTCTATTTTTAATTCAGATGAAGCTTGAAACTTTATGAAAAGCCCACTAATGCTCTTACTCATACGTTTCCTTTTGTCATGGCTAGTTTTCAAACTTGCCATCATGTTTTTTTGGCACTTCTTATTCTGTGAAACTTCAGAGAGCATTCTGGGAATACTTTTGAACAAATAAGGAGAGCCTTAAGTGTTTTTTATGCTCAGCTCAGCAGATGAATAATAAATCTCTAGGCGAAAGACGGCCACTTCTCGCTCTGCTGCTCTTTCAGCCCAAATTTAAATCCTTCTGTTCTTCTTTTGTCAGGTGTAAATACTGTGACCGCTCATTCAGCATCTCATCCAATCTTCAACGCCATGTCCGCAATATCCATAACAAGGAGAAACCTTTCAAGTGTCACCTGTGCAACCGCTGCTTTGGTCAGCAAACCAACCTCGATCGCCATCTCAAGAAGCACGAGCACGAAAACATTCCTGGTCAGTGACAGTTTTGTCTGAGAAAAGTGAGGCTGTGCGAACTAATAATGCAGTTATTAAACAGGGAGTGTTTAGTTGACTATAGTAATAGATTTTCACACAAGATTATTGAAAAACAATCAGAAAAACTTTCTTCTATCACGTTTATCTTCCACACAAAATTCTGTGAACATTTTTCATGTTTGTCACAAAAAAAAACTGTGCACAATCTTAACCTTTAAATATATTATAAAAGTGAATGTCTATATAATGCTTCAATATTTTCCTATATACAATACATGTCTGATGATCATCACACTAATAAGGCTCATTTGTCTTGGTACGGTGTGTGTGTGTGTGGGGCTGGTGTGTATGTCCATGTGTCGTTATGCATATGGATGTGTATGTCTGCATGTCTTTTCCCCAACAGTGAGCCAACAGTCTGGGATGCTTTCCAACTTAGGAACTACCATCTCCTCGCCAAACTCAGAGCCAGAAAATCATGCACTTTTAGATGAGAAGGAGGACTCGTACTTCTCAGAAATCCGTAACTTCATTTCCAACAGTGAGATGAACCAGGCCTCCAGCTCCACGGATAAGAGGTAAGACAAAAACCCGCTCGCACAAATTGCATTCATATTATGATCCTCACAAAGATCTCCAGTGACTTCATTCGATCCATGAGGCTAACTCTTTTCTGCCAAGCTTTAGTTCCCACCTCAACCTCATCTTAAATCTAACATTAATCCTAACTATAGCAGAAAGAACTTGTCAGATGTTGTCAGAAATGTTCTTCCCTTTTTAGGTCACCTTGTCTTAGGTATGAAAATGCAGAAAGACAAACAGAACATTTGCTTGTCTAAAGTAAACAGCTGTACTTCCTTCTTCTTGCAATCAACAGTATAAACCCAAGCAATTGGTACACAGTGCTCCCTAGTGGCTGAAACACACTTGGCACTACTTCACCATAAAAAAAAAATTTCATTATTTTTTCACCTTTCAATTTTTAATGTAAAACATAATTACAATTGTCCATCTTAACAATTTTCATACATTTTAGCTGCATTATGTCTAAAAAAAAAACATATAAAATGATTAAAACTTGTTGTTCTCTTTTGAAATCTTGACACAGAGCTGGTCACTGCATGAAAATAGCAAACTCCTGCTTTAACTTCTGAAATGCTTTAAGAGTCAGTAGTTCAGACCACTGGAAAAAGGCAAGAAATGTGTTGTGGAAAATAAAAGGAGGTCGATTTTCTGGTTTGCACTCTTGCATTGATTCTATACTCTTCATCTCATTCTGGATGTGGATTCCTTTCTGGTAGTCTCACTTTCTGCCGGCCTGTTCCTCGGTCTTTCCCCCTCTCGCTTGTCAACATGCATTATGGCCAAAAGACACAGTGGCAGTTTAGCCCCTCTGCCATATGGGATCAATACCAAGTCTCATCCACAACAACCTTGCCTGACATTTTAATGTCTGTAATTCAGACTTAAGTGTTGTGCTTTCTGTCCTCCCACCAGACAGCCTGCTGTTTATTCTCCCTCTGAGTGACTGAAGTCAAATGTTGAACACAAACACACATTCATGGACGACTATCTATAATCACTCCTAACTTCCCCCACAACATAGTTTCTCCCACCTTCAAAATTCCCTTTTCGGCATCATAGCCAGTCAAAATAAAAGCCCCTAGTGGCTTTTATTTTCATACGAAACTTTGACCTGTTTCCAAATTGGTGATGCTGTAGTTGCCGAGGCAGCACTGATCCTGACAGGGTGGGACAAAATGAGAAAAGTTAGGGAGTATAGGTGTACACAGATATTTCCAGCACCACCGCAGTGTTTAAGGACTAAGAGGTATCTGTCTCCCTGTCTTTGGCTTGAACCTTAGGTTTGGATAACACTACAGTTGGAGCTGGTTCCTCGTATGAGACTGGGCTGCAATAGTTCTCAGTTTGGACCCTGAGGGGGACTCGGGTTGAGGCATTTATCTAGGAGATCCACTGATGATTGAGCTCTTCCCCTATCCACTCACTATGTACCCATACCCCCAGTCTGCTAACACAAACACCCAACTGACGTGTTTAGACTAAATGACAAAACCCAGGGCCCCCTGTGTCAGAGCTACGCTTCTTTCTCCATTCACAGGCATGGACTTTTCCCCCGCCAGCCAGCTCTGCAATTTGATTATGGTGATATTTAATCTAGACTGAAAGAGAAGAACCCCCCCCCCAAAGTCCCTCTACCCACATTCGCTCACCCAGTCTGTGTGACCCAGTCCTGTCCCTGTGCACCCCTTCCCAGAGGTAATCCTGTCTGATTTGATAAATGTCTACTGTGTGGCAAAAAATGAAAGGGGTAAATTTGCCATCCCAAAGGAAATGATATCATGAGCCATGACATCGTGGTCTGGGAGTGATGGGGGGTGGGGGGTGTTGGGGTTCAGGCTGGAAAATGTACAGATGGCAGGTCGTAATGGTAGTGTGCTGATAGCCTGTTTGCAGCCAAGCCATCGTCTTCCTTCAGTCGCGCAAACTATGTTCCACCACTGCAAAGTGTTGAGGGGTGTAGAGGACCCGGTCTGAGGCGGACCATGTCCTGGTCTGTTTGTGAGGAGCAGATCAATTAATCATCTGCGGGTCATCAGAAAAGTCCGGACAGCCTGTCAGCACCCGTGTTGTTTGTGGGGACTCAGGAGTTGGACTATGTATGCTGTCATTAGATTATTTATGTTTCTCTCTCTACTCACGATGAGTCAAATCGTTGAAAGATTAGGAAATGGTAACAGCTGCCCTCCTTAAGAGTGGACACAACTCTCCAGCTCACATATTTTTGTTAAAAAGTAAAAAAAGAGCATGCAGCAACTAGCAACTTAATAAAAAAATACATGTGTTTACGTGTCAGCATTGTTACATGTGTTTCCAACTAAAACCCAGGTTATTATACAGCCCATGATTCAGCTTTTCTGTGTTCCTATTGTTTCCCTTTGGCCCCTCCTGATTGGCTTGGTAGGCTCAAATATCTTTAACTCAGATGTCACACTTCTAACATTTCCTCCCTACTTTGACCTTTGGTCCCTCTGCAGATCAGACCAGCCTGAGGAGGAGCACCCTCCCAGCCATAGTTTGTCCAACTCCAAGCTAGGTCTCCAGGGTCTGGAGGAAGAGGAAGAGGAAGTGGAGGGTGACGATGAAGAGGAGGAGGAAGGCAGCCTGACAGAGAAGTCGCACGATGAGGCGCCTGAGTTCTCCGTCTCCTGTAACAACAGGAGTGTATGAGGAAGATGAGGAAGAGGAAGAGACAGAGACGGCTCCATTAGCAATGAGCTATGAACACACTCGCAGGTACTCATCTTGTTAAGTATGAAGAAAAGGTCAGAGTTCACTGAAATTGTGTACTCCGATCTATCCCAAACAACCACAGAAATGTACACCGAATGTTGGCTCCTAGCAAAAATTTTAATAGAAGCGCCTCATTATTCATACCTTCAACTAATGCATTTTCTAAAGAACACGGTAAATTGACAAGGATAAAGCACACACTGAAATTAATCCCCTTCACAGATGCTCAACAAAAAACAAAAGACAGTGTTTACATTCGGTCAGCTTCTTTTCCTGCTCTTCAAACTCTTCAACCTCGTTCTTCCAGTTTGTTTCCTTTGCCTGTCAATCCCTTTTATTAATCATACCTTCACATTTCTCTTCACTTCACATTTTCCTTCATTTTCTCCCCCACTCCCACCAATTAATTCTCCATATATTCCATCCCTGTTTTTCGACCTCTCTCCATCATTTTGCCCATCCACACTGCCCTATTTCTTCCATCCACCCATGCCTTGGTGTGCAGGTGTATAGAGGAGGAAGGCTCTCTCTTGGACCTGGAGGCTCTGCCCAGCTTTCCCAAAAGCCTGGATGGTTTACGTAAAGCAGCCAGTGACGAGCAGCCTTTCGATGTTAAAGACATTTTTAACACTTCACTAGAGTCTGAGGCATTGAAAGAGACATTGTACAGACAGGCTAAAACCCAGGTATGTGACTGGCTTTTGGATGCCCATTAAAAGAGGGCGGGACAAGTCATTCAGATAAAATAAGAGGAACGACAAAATATGTTCAGTGGAAACAAAGATCTGAGATGAGATGGATACTTTCATGTATTCAGGAGCTAAGCAGTTCCTCTTTCCCCACTTTGTTATATCTTTGCCTTTCAGTTAACTTACTAACATTACCTATAACCTTCTCTATCCTTTATTGGGTATTAATTTTTAAAACATTTTAATGACATTTTGTTAGACGGTATAAAGTCAGTAAATTTAAGGATAATCACACTTCATTAAGGCACACAAGTAATCAGGTGGTCTTTAATAAGATGTACTATAATCCTTTAATTTCTTCACATGCTGGTGGACACAATGAAAAGTTACCAAATATGTCATCTGTTTTCTTTCACAGGCTTATGCAATGATGCTGTCTCTCTCTGAGAACAACCCTTTGCACGCGCCCTCCCAGAACTCTCTGGACGCTTGGCTGAGCATGGGAGGTGGACCGTCTGAGACGAGCAGCTTTCACCCGCTCAACCACATCTAGGCGAGAGAGAGAGAAGGTGGGAGGAAGAGTAGGAGGAACATTAGTTTCACAAATGGATAGAAACAAGAGACTGAGTGGACATGAGTAGGGGGCAAGACAAGGAGGCCGGCGAAGAATTCATTGTCATATACATTCAAGATAGAAAAAAATGAGTTTGCGTGTGTGTGTGTGTGTGTGTGTATGTGTGTGTGTGTGTGTGTGTGTGTAAGAGAGGAAGGGAAGATTTCCCCTAGGTGAAGGGTCTTGCAAAGACTGTCAAAAGGAACGCACTGCTAAGCTCCTGTTGATGTGAAGGACACGATGAATGCTTCTCAATAGCATTGAAACTCTGCATTACTCTGATCCTCCCCAAGTGCACAAGGCTTATCGCAGCATCACAGAGACCCTGCGTAAGGCTCTCATAAAGACTCTTAATGACTGATATGTCTCTAAAGTCTGTACACACCGCCTACTACAAACACTGCAGCAACATGCTGTATTGGCACTGCATGTCCACAAGGTGGCACTGTTACACCAAGCGTGAGCGTGTGGACCGTTGTCTCCATGTTTCCCCCACCAACTATGGGCGACTCATTTACTGATCTTGTTTCAGTTGTAACAGCAGAATCAACAATAGCACCACACAAAATGTTACTTAAGGAATTGGCAGATACAATAGACTGTTGATTTTCTTTTTTTTTCTTTTTTTTTCTAGAATGATATTCAATGTTCAAATGTGCTTTTAATGAGTTATCTGGGCCACTAGCTATTTTAATTGGTTACTCAAACTTGATCATGCTGAAAATGAATTTAAATCATGTTCAGAAAAAAAATGAGGAAAGTCTTTCTCTGCTTGTTTCATTGTCATTTGTTAATTTTATTTACATTAATTTTTTCTTTCCTCTTACACAGTATTCTTTCTTTGTAGGCACCACAGTGCTAAATTGTTAATATAATTAATTTAGAGAAGGACCAAAATTGTATGATATTGTCATATGATGTACAAATTAACCTAGATGTTCATAGGAAGAGTGGTATGTGCCAAATAACCCATAGAAAATGTTTTGTTCTCTGACAATCATTTCATTTCCAAGGGGCTTGTATTTGCTGTCATAGTTCTTTTTTTTTTCCTTATTATGCGCTTATATATTTGATTTCAGAAGTGTGTGTTTCTATTTATTTTTGGTTGTTTTGTCATGACTGGAGGAGTGAAAATGAAGAAAAGTCATTTTATCCCTCTTTTCTTATTGCTGAAGGAATGGTTAACTATCGGAACATGAGGGAGATTCTGAATCTCCAGTTTTGATGGATTAGTGTGCCAAAATGAAAAAGCAAAAAAAAAAAAAAATTATTGTTTTATTTATAGTGAAATATAGCTGTAGCTAGTCTTAGATCCTATTTGGCATTGAAACATCCTGCAGTGTTTAGTCTTTTGATTTCCTTGTTTTAACTGAACCGTTTTACCCAGTAGGCTCAATGTGTCTCGTTCAAAGTGGTTCAAGTACTAAAGGGGGCGGACTTGGACAGCTTTCATTATGGATGTCATGAAAAGGGCATTACATTGTCGCACTGTTGAATCTGAGTAGTTTCTACAGCATCAAGCTCCCCATTTCCTCTGTCTGGCATTTAATACATGTCTTATAACTGACAAATACTGTTTTCAAATGAGTTGTCCAAAAATCACATGGTCTAAAATTCAAGAGCACACAGTCACAACTGCATGAACATGACACAATCACTGATTATTCAAGAAGAACAGCAACGACTCATTAAACCAAATGAACCAATCAAAACAAACCACGGAAAGTGTTAAAATGGACATCATAATTCTGCTGGTCGGTCAATGTAACACACACAAGTTAAATGTGTAGTTGATTCTGGATGGGGGGGGGAAACGAAACCCTTGATAATCCCTTAATTTGAAATCCCTCTTCTGAGATCATACTGAGAACTCATTCCATATGGTCCTACAAGGTAGCTGTGCTGTGGAGGGCATGAGTAATTTACTGTAGATAGCTGCAAAAGGTGGAGGGCGAGCATTGTTGATCACTGTTCCTCTCTGCATACTGGGACTTTCCTAACCAGGCCTGATGCTGTATTTTTAAACTAGCACTTAAATCACATGGGTCCAAGCCATTAATTGATCATGCTTAGGTCCCTGAATGTTAGAACAGATACGTTTGGTTTCATTTTCAGTAGATGGGCATGCTGTGCTCAACACGGAGAGGTGAGGATGACAGAAGCACTGTAATTTTTCTTCATGACAGTAGGTGGTAGTGTGATGCTAGGACTGCTGCATCATCTCAATTTTCTAAAGACAGATGTCTTTTTTTTTTTATAATTCTACTGAATGAGATTCCATTCATGATAAATGCATTTTTTCCAACTTGTGGTTACAAAATGTAAAGACTTGGGTCATTAACTTTTAAGGTTGACTATTTGTAGTAATTCTTGTCATGGACTACTGTAATAAGTACGCGCTGTGTAAAGCAAAGGAACTGAAGGCATATAGGTATTTCATTTTGCCAGATTCAGAAAGTATTCTGGGAAATGCTCACTGAAATATGTTTCAGCATAACAGAACATGGTTGCTGTTTGCCCCCCGCTGTTACAGGAGAAAGTAAAAATATACATAGTTTCTTTTTAACTGTATAGTATTTTAAAGAATGAAAAAAAAAACATGGTGCATTTGTCTGAAGAAGAAAAAAATCATTGAAAAATATGGATTTAAATGGATGGTGCTTGTTTTGTTAAAATCTGAGTTGTATATCGCCTCTGTTATGTTTATTGAAAACAAAAAAAAAAAAGTTATCGTGCATGACGTGTTAGCAGTCATAATGATGTCCATTTGTGAAACGTGTATCAAATCGAAAAAGAAAAAAAAAAGAAAAGGAAAGGAAAAAAAAATAAATCCGTAGATGCACTTATTGTACATGTGGTTAGGTTAGTATGTTTGACTTCAACTTCTGACTGCCTTACAGATGTTTTGACAGGTGGTCCTGAAAGACATAGAAAAGACTTGTCAGAGAAGACATAATGAAAAACAATAAAGGATTGTAGAATAATATTGAACAATTCTGAAATTGCAGTTCTTTTGATGCTTGTGATTATTGCAGATGTACTTTAGAGAAATTTCATTGAAAAGATATGACTCTGATGTTAATTCTGTAGAATAGCAATGTATACCAAATGTAATCTTTCCAATGCTATGAAGAATTTATACATGAAATTGATATGCAATAAAACCTGTGTGCTTTTTAAATGAGTCATTCTTTGTTTATTTGTGAGCTAAAGCCTTTCCCCTCCGCCCATAGCAGCCACTCTGACCAGTTCGGTCCATCTGTTTGTGAAGCTGAACAGAAGAAATCGACCTTAAAGAGAGAAGCGTGAAGCGAGGAGCAGATACTGTAAACAAGGATTATGTTCAAATGTGAACTTTTTCAGATGTGACTTTTCTCGGTGTTGTATTATAAGGAATTTAATGATTTTCACCCAACACCAACAGTCAGGTAGCTGAAGAGCAGCCTTCCCCTTTAGGAAATTAGTGAGCATTTTTGCTGCTTACTAGCATCATGTACAGCATTATATGAAGTTCCCTTAGATTACTTATTTTGTGATTTGTCAACATTTGACAGTAACTGTAAATAGGAAAGTATTGGAACAATGAGGCCAATCCTTTGATTTTTGCTGTAGACTGAAAACGTGTGGAAATGCTACATAGGGTTTAAGTCTGGAGACTGATTAGGCCACTCTAA
The DNA here is from genome assembly GCA_024447675.2 of Pterophyllum scalare. Classification (NCBI taxonomy): domain Eukaryota; kingdom Metazoa; phylum Chordata; class Actinopteri; order Cichliformes; family Cichlidae; genus Pterophyllum; species Pterophyllum scalare. Next base: position 76,334 of record JAMQGT020003993.1, read on the forward strand.
AACCTCCCACTTCCTGCCTCTGAGGAACTCCTTTTTAGTTTTGAGAGTGTGTTTTCGGTCATTATCTTGCTGCATGATGAATGATCTCCCAATCAGACTTCTGAGTTTGTTGTACTGCTGCCATCATGTGTGACATCATCAGTGAATATTAAGCAGCCCATCCCAGAAGAAGCCATCCAAGCCCAAGCCATAACATTACCTCCACTGTGTTTCACATATGAGCTCGTATGTTTGGGATCATTAGCAGATTCATTCCTTCTCCAAACTGTAGTCTTTCCATCACGTTAGCAAAATTTAATCTTTGTCTAATCGGTCCATAAAACTTTGTCCCAGAATTTCTGAGGTTTGTCTTTGAGTGACGCAGGCATGCTGGTGAGCAATCCACAGGACAACGTCCTCAGAAGGAAACATCACCCACATTTCAAATGTTTATTTCTTTTAATTTTGATGATTATACCTGACAACTAATGAAAACCCCAAATTCAGTATCTCAGAAAATTAGAATATTGTGAAAAGGTTTGTATTCATTTCTATGGCTGCAGCAAAGCTTTGTCATCCAGTTTTCAAATACAGGATAAATACTGTAAACGAGATTTCAGTGTGCAGGTTCCAGTACAAAGTTCCTGGCAAGATATGCAGATAAAACAGTTTTGCATCATCATCATCATCACACTCACATAAATTGAATTAGACCGCTAGTCAAGTTTCTACGGAAGAAAGTGAAAATATAACTTTGCAGTCCACTTTGTCGACAACAAAGGTGTTTAAGTAATATTTTTTGTGGGATTCATTACACACACAAAAGTTCTTCACTCTTTGTTGCTCTGCAATTTGATGCAAGTTCAGGAAAACATGGAAAATAAAAATTTGGTTTGCAAGTGTGTCAGTCAGCTTCATATCTAGTAAAAATGCAGAGTGGCTAATACGGTGGTGACACATACGTCCACAGGTACCAGAGGCTGTTTTCTTCTCACATGGTGAAAAGCAGGTGGCCACTGAAGGTGCTATGCTGATTTTCATTGTCAAAAATCCAGGCGTTAACCCACAGTTTCAAAAACACAACGTCTCCGACCTCTAAGAGCAACGTGACACCATTGGAAGAACTGACTGCATGGGGAGAGCTTGAATGTGCATATGCAACAAAAATATGTTCTCCATTCTTGACCAGCACGGCGCCTACAGGATGTGAATGATGTCCATACACGTAGAATTCAAAGTGGTAGGCTCCTCTTACTGGTGTAGTAAAAGAACCTGTGGGGCATTTCATTTCATTTAAATGGAGTCAACATTTCCATAAAATCAAATTAATTGTATAAACATTTGTACCTGTGTGCGGATTATAGGCGTTTCCTATGTTTGCAACAACGTGTTTGTACACCAGAGGCATGTGCGTGTTAAACGGTCCAATATTTTTTGAGTCTGTGCCTAAAAGAGAGGCTGAGAAAGCCACTCTCTTCACTGAGAGAGAGAAACACACTGTGTTAAAGTGACTGATGTTACTGTGACTGCTTCAATAATGAGATTGTTTTCAATTTCACAAACCTTCTCCGTCTCTCTTCAGGGTCTCCACCTGGTTTTCTGTAATGTCTGCCCTACTTTTGATGGTGATCAGTTCTCCTTTCTGTGCTGGAAGGAAATTAATAATTTTTTTTAAGTGGAGATAGTGTAATGTTTCTTCAGCCAATAAAAACATTGATTTTTGAACATAGTGCTTTGTTCTGGTTGTTTATTAAATCAATTGTTAATATCTTTGGAATAAGTGCCACTGTACTTGTGGTATAATTTTGACATATTTCTCATTGCTCAATAGAACTTTCTCTCTTTAAAAAAGAAGCAAAACAGAGAAGGTCAGAGAAACAATAATGAAACAAATGCTAAATACATGCATAAAAAAAGCAGACAAACAACAAAGACAAATTTTAGCACTGAATGACAACACATGACACGATATGTATCCTTTTATATTATTTGGCCAGCCAAGAAACTAACAGAATTCATATTTTTCCATTGCCATTCTGACAATGGCAAGAAAATTCTCAATCTTCATTTAAACAAAAGACCAAAATATTATGGTCAGAGGAGATGATCATGTGAAATGAATGTAAGTGGCAAACTGTGACAATGCCCAGCCTCATGTGTTGAGAATATGCAGGCTGTTCCTTGAGAATAAAGTAATTGATACCATTGACTGCCCCCCCCCTCACTTATCTGACCCAAATCCAGTAGAACACCTCTGGGACATTATGTTTCGGGCCATCAAACACCACCAGGCTGCACCTCGGACTGTCAGCTGGTCCAGATTTGGGAGGATGGTATGCATGCCCCGACACTGTCAGGCATGCATAAAAGCATGTGGAGGCCATGCAAACAGCAGAGCACCATTTTGAGTTGCTGCAGTTGAAGCTGGAGCCTATCCCAGCTGTCATAGGGCGAGAGGCAGGGTGCACCCTGGACAGGTCGCCAACCTGTCGCAGGGCTAACACAGAGAGACGAACAACCATTCATTCATCTACAGGCAACAGCGCTAACCACCACACCACCGTGGTGCCTGGATTAGAGAAAATCCAAAATAAATTCAAAGGCTTGCACCCAATTCTTGTTTTTGAAAGTCATTAAAGATGTATGCTGTACAATCATTCCACCCTGGTAAACGAACAGTTTAAAGAAATCATTAAAAGCCCCAAATTGCCATGACCTTCATGTTCATGATGAGTGTATGTGAACTTGTGTATATAACCTTGGTTCTCTTGCTTCAGCTTATCCAGTTCAGTCTTTAGCAACTCCAGTTCATTCACCTTAGCTGCTTGTGCTGAAAAAGAGGGATTAAAAATAATTTTTAAAAAAATGGAAGAGATGACATATGGTTCAAATCAAGTGATTTGAAGCATTTTGCCCATTACATACTGTACTACAGTTAGGCCAATAACATGTAGATAATGCCACATTTATTTATTTTTTTATTGTAATTGTGCATCTGTGCACCGCCACAGTGGATTTTAAATCAAATAATTAAGATGTAGGTGAAGTGCAGACTTACAGCTTTGTTTCGAGATTCAACACAAAAGCATTGCATTACCTGCTTGGGTATTAAAGTCTTTTTTATAGTCCCTCATTTTCAGAGGTTCAAAAGTAATTTGATAAACTAACATAACTTTAATTAAAAAAGACTTTTTCATAACTGCATGTTTTGCAGTCAGTAGCTATAACCCATGGAAATCAACACATGCCGTTTCCTTGAGATGTTTGTGTAGATTCAAGAAATTGAAGAAAAAATAAAAGCGCAACTGGACCTCTTTGAATTTTTGAAGAGGTTTCATTTCTTATCCAAGAGGCTTCTTCAGTTGTGCAGCATTTGGCTGAATCTGAGCAGAGAGTACAGCCCTGTAAACTTCAAAATTCACCCTGCTGCTTCTATAAGCAGTCACGTCATCAACAAACACTACTGATCCGATTCCATGGGCAGCCCATGCCATAACATCGCCTCCACCGTGTCTGGCAGATGCTTTAGATCATGAGTGCTACCTTTCCTTTTCAATGCTTTTTTCCTTCCCATCATTCTAGTACATGCTGATCTTGGTTTCATCTGTCCGAAGGACAGAACTGAACATGAATTAACTTGTACGAGTGCTCTTCTATGTCAACTTCTGTGTTTTAGTATTCCCACTATTCTATGTTCAGAGGAGTGTAATCAAATGAGATTCTCTGATCCTAGTTTTCCTTAATCCTTTGAATCCCTTTTTCAGTTCAATGTTTCTCTTGCAACACAAGCCTTCTCTTTTCTGAAAATATTATGTGAATACAAAGGGAGTAAATTATAAAACAGCAGCTAAACACGGTCATAGTCCAATAAATAAAAATATTCACCAAAAAAGGAATTTTTACAAGAAACATAAACACACAAAAACACTCACAAAGACTGTTCAGCTTTTATACCTTGTTGTTGTTCCTTCAGCTTGTCCCATTCACTCTTTTGTGACTCCAGTTCTCTGACCTTAGCTGCCTGTGCTAAAAATAAAAAATAAAAAAGAGAGAGAGAGAAAAAACTAATAGTAAGGCATAATATTTGCAAAGAACAAATCAGTGAGTCAAAGCAGTGGTTTCTTACACCACTGTATACAACTGTACCTTCATTCTCTTTCTGTAAGTGTCTAATCTCCACCTTCACTTCAGCCAACGAGGCACTCACATCTCTCAGGACAGAATTGATGTCAGGTGTACAGGTTTGTTGGAGGTCAGAGGCTTGTGCTGGTTCCCTTCCCTGATTTAAAAGTGGAGTAATTTTGCTGTCAGGCTTTATTTCAGATTGAACTGTAGAGCGAGCACAGATTAGCAGCAACAGTGGGGGAAAAAGCATTGTCATGCTGGACCTCATGGCATCTGCACAGTTCAGTGCTGTTTCTGTCTCATCTCCAGCCTTTATATGGTGTCTTTCGTGTCAGTGATGGGCTGGTCAATAATTACCACGAATGTTTCATCAGCAACATTTGCAGGGGATATCTCTGTTACTTTGGACTTGTTATATTTACTCTACTTGAAAGGTGGTCACCAAAGAAATATCATGTTTTTAATGAAAACTTTTTTTAAAAAATTCATCAAATGAGTTTTAAAAATACATTCAAGACATTGGCAATGTTCACTGTAAATGGTAACTTTTAAAAGTTTATTTACTTATCATTTTTTCTGAGCTATCTGAGCTGAGGGACTTTTTTTTTGAACAGGTGGCTTCTTGGTGTGTGGCGTTTGCATGTTCTCATGCTTCTATGGGTTTTCCCTGCGTTCCTCCCACATCACAAAAAACATGCTATTAGGTTCACTGATGAATCAACCACAGGTGTGACTGTGGATGTGAATGGCTGGCTGTCTGTCTATGTTGGCCCTGTAATAGACTGGGACTCTGTCCAGGGTGCACCCCTTGCCCAATGACAGCTGGGACAGGGTCCAGCACCACCAACTGGATAACTGTTTAAGAAAACAGATGGATGGATTTTTCTAAAAACAGAACTCTTCTGCAATGGCAAAAGACTCGTGGGACTATTAACATTTAACTTGAAATCCTTAATTTAGTAACGTGGTGATCAGTGATTCAGTGGGGTTTGGACTTTGACTCATGTGAATGTGCATGGTGTTTTCCAGTGTTTGTGTGGTCAAAAACAGTTTATAGGTCAAGCTATAAAACACCTCTATGACTGAGATTCATAAGTGATTAATGACTCCTGATCAATATTTTTGCTCTTATAATTGATTGTACTCTAAGGTGTTTACAAGATATTGCTTGGCATTACAAAACAGAGTGGTACCCTTCATTTCTCAGTAACCTTTATTACTTTCTTTGCAAGTCTGCTTAGAATGAGTAACTGCTTTACTGCTGACAATGAGACTAGCAGACTGCTGTTTTGCAGGGACCATTTCATGAAGCTGCCAGTCCAGGAAGCCTGAGGTGTATTTTCCTCATAGCAAAGACTGATGTACTTTCCCTCCTGCTCCGTTCAGTGGCGGCGCCAGGGGGGCGCTAGGGGGTGCTATAGCTCCCCTTGGAAAAGTCACAGCACCCCGTAGCACCCCCAAGCTTGTGTCTGTGTGTGGTGAGAACTGAAAGAACAAATGATCCTTCATAGCACCCTTAGTAAAATGCTTAAATTGTAATAACCGGTCAACTTCCCAGTGCAAAACATTAGATTTTAACTTGAGAAAAACATTCATGTTGGTGTGTTAAATGGTTCCCAATCTCGCACCACCATCTTCTAAACCAGGGAACGTGCCATAGCTTTCCATCCGGCCCCCAAAGAGTACTGCCATGGTTACAATACGCCAATCAATCGTCATAACCAGTTTTAAATAGCCGTGTATGACTAGTCTGAATCACCAAAAGCCTGCAACCGCGATTTCCCATTGCCCATAAATGCCTCTATGTCCCTGTAACCAATCAGAATGCAAGATTGGACTTCAAGCATTTTGTGGCTGCACTGAGGAGCCGGCTTTTGTCGGTGATGATCAGGTTGTAAACACACCTGAAGGTTAGTCTAACCTTGTTTTGTGTAGACAAAATGTTCAGCGATCGAACTTGTGTAACTAAAGGAAGTCTTTCCGGCGGTGAACCTGCGGAAGGATCGTTGCTGGGCTGCTGAGCGTAACCGGACGGGTAGGTGGCTCAGCTGACTCTGCGGCTCAATGCCTCCCCCGCAGCCTAGTATCTAATATTCTGATATTGTTAAAAATAAATGTGCTGCTATTTTTGCCATTGCGGTTGTACTGCGTGAATCTATGTTGAAATCTTTCTGTCAGAGTCTGATATTTGGGCCTTTTGCTTTCATTCACACTGGAAAGAAAGGGACCTCCACAGTGCCTGTGAAATAAAATTACTAAAATTTACCATAAGATCCAGATTAAAAAAGACAAAAAAGAGAGAAAAAAGCTCTTTCAAAAGAAAAAAATGTCTTGGCAGATTTAGAGGGTTTTGCATTTCAACTCATTTAAAAAATAATCTAAAAAAAACCCCACTTTCTGAAAAGTAGAGTATGCAGAGATAAACTCGTTGCGCGCACGTAACATTTTATTGTTTCCTGTGCTCATTATATCTATGATGAGCACAACAGCGCACAATTGCGCTGTCTTCATAACAATCATCAATATGACTGAGAAGAGCATGTAAGTGCAAGACTTGCACATCACATCATTAATAGTATAAATTTGAAAGGAAAATGTATATATCAAATGACAATATATTACATAGGATACAATATTCCTTTTATTTTACCGTACGAGAGCATCTGTCCCTCATACTGTTTGCCGAGAAAAATTCCGGCCCTCGGACAAATGTAGTTGATGACCCCTGTTCTAAACAGTTTGTAAAAATAGTACTGCACTCTACTGCGCCGGCTCAGAATTGCGTCGATCTTCCGCTAGATGGCAATGTTGTTTACATTTTTAACTTGAAGTCCATTTGAGCCGAAATCCCGTCATTACGCTTATTATGGATGGATGGATGGATGTATATAGATAGATAGAAAATCTTTAAGTAAAAGTCTACACAATATAAGAGGACATGGTCGTTTTTAATTTAATATACACTTGATTATGAGTATGATTGAGGCAAAGCATATTCATACAGTTTTATACACAGAAAAAAAAGAAGATTCTTCCATAGATTTAAATCTGGAAGTTTCTTCGTCACATAAATGGTAAACGGCGCTGAAGTTTCTACAAAACAAACCATAATAAGTATAATAATTTTCTAAGACATTTTTGCACTTAATTAAACTGGCACAGGACTTTTATCACTCACATGCAAATGAATTTTTTTTTTTACACTTTTCTTGTTAAAAAGATTTTTTTTTGTGTGTTCATGTCTGTCAGGTTCATAATTATATTAGTACAGCGAGCGCCGACACACTGGCTGTCACATCGCTGAAGAAGCTAAGAACTATTTACTGCTCACATGGCAAAAAGCAGATGACCACTGAAAGTGCTGTGGTGGTTTTCATTGTCATAAATCCTTGAGTTCACCCATAGACGCAAAAACACGACATCTCCAACCTCTAATAACAACGTGACCCCATTAGCACTACTCCCATAATGGGAATTCTGATGTTCATAGGCAATAAATATATGCTGTCCATTCTTGACCAACGCAACTCCGCTAGGATATGAATTATGACCATGTGCGCCAACGTAGAACTCAAAGTGGTAGGCTCCTCTCACTGGTGCAATGAAAAATCCTGTGGGAAATGTTAGGAATTAAATCAAATAGAGAACTAACTGTCAACCAAAATAATCTTAACTTTGACAAAAAGTACGATTTTTTTTTAGGTATGTATTTGAATACCTGTATGTGGATTGTAGGCATTTCCAATATTTGAGACGACATTTCTGAAGACCAGAGGTGTGTGTGTGTTAAACGGTCCAACATATCCTGAGCCTGAGGCCAGCAGAGAGGCTGAGAAAGCCACTTGTTTGACTGTGACAGAGAAACATGTGCTGTTAAACTCACTGATGTTACAGTGACTGCTGCAACAATGAGCCTGTGTCTAAATTCACCAACCTTCTCCCTCTCTCTTTAGAGCTTCCACCTGGTTTTCTGTGAAATTTGTCCTGGCTTTTATGGTGATCAGTTCTCGTGACTGCGCTGAAATCAGAACAATAAATTTAAATAAGAAATCAGCAGAGTAAAATCAACTATAATTTCCATTGGAAAAACTGCAAATTGAATAACAGCTGGAATAAGCTCCAGGCCTGTATTTGTCACTGAGAATATATACCTTGGAATTGTTCCTTCAGCTTGTCCACCTCAGTATTCTGCAACTCCAGTTCTCTCACCTTAGCTGCAAGTGCTTATATAAATACAACAATATAAATAGATATTTGCAGTTGTTCAAATAAGCGGCGTCTCATGCCATACATTACACCGTACCTTCACTATCTTCTTGTAAGTATCTCACTTCCACCTTCAGTTCACCCAACAAGGCACTCATCTCTCTCAGCACTGAATGGATGTCAGAAACACAGCTGTGGTGCTGATCAGAAGCACTTGCTTGTCTTGTTTCCTGGGATCCAGTTTGCATTAACTGTGGAATAATTTCATTGTCAGACTCTCTGTCAAGCCTCACTGTTGACAGGAAGCAGGTTAGAAGCAACAATGGCAAAAACATCTTAGATCTCTTAGAGTCTGTCCACTCGAGTGTCGCTCCTGTCATAGGTCCAGCATTATATAGTGCGTTAACTGTCTGTAATTGTTGGGTCAATCATTGGCAGAAATGTTTTATTAGAAAAACGTGCAGGGAGAGTCCTCCAGGCCTTCTGAAGGTCTTTCAAAGTTTTTCCTTGGTTCACTCATTTTTGGCCCTTTCCATCTATCTGAACATTTTCAGAGGAATGTTTTTGTTGTTGTTGCTGTTGTTGTTTGTAGTAACTTAAGTATCATCTAGCATAAAAAAAAAGGCACCGAGCTCAAGGAATGAAGCAGTGTTAGCAACTAAGTAAAAAAAGCAACTTATTTTAAATTGTATCTTTAGACACTTTGTTACTAACAGCCTGTCGCAAACACACAATTTGCAGACATTTCTTTTGTTCTTTTTTTTTTTACACCTTTATTTATTCAAGTAGTCCCATTGAAACTCAATGTCTCATTTGCAAGCCAGACCTCTTTCAAACAAGCATAATAACATTACAACAATAAAACTGAAACATTAAAATAGTGAATAAAATTCCAAGTGTTTACACAGTCATACTGAAACAAGAACAAGTTCCCAACAAAGATTTCACAGAATTGTTTAAACGTCTTTTAAAGTCTGCAAGTGAAATCAGTCGAGAGAACTGCAAGCCCTTCTGTAATGAAGACTGATGGGACAATGATTGCCATGAAGTCCTGAGACAGCAGACTATGACTAAACTCTATGCACCATGTAATCTGATAAATGAGATGGGAGTAGACCAGAAATAGATTCATAGATATAATGATACCAATGAACTATGAACAGTGCCAAAAACACAGTTTGACAGGCATAAAATTGTATCTGTATTTGTGCACCAAACACAGAGACTCGCAGAGAAATTAGCTGAAAACTTGGCATATCTCAGCGTGGAGGCTCAGTCATGGTTTGGGGCAGCGTTTCAGCCGGTGGTGTTGGAGAGCTTGTTAAAACTGATGGAATTAAGAATGCAGAAAATTACCATCAGATTTTGATCTCCTGTGCAATAGGATCTGGAAAGTGCCTGACAGGTAACAGCTTCATTTTTCAGCATGTTAATGGAACTATTTATGATCTGTTCTATTTCCAATTCAACAATCAAACTTAAGTAAATTTGTGACACTGACTGCTCTTTTCCTTGTTTCCTTTCCATTGAATCCCACGGTGACATGAAAAATCAGGTGGATTTAATGAACTTGCCATTAACTAAATCCAGTTGCAGCCATTGTTAATCTGTTCTAAATATGTGTGCGACTAAGGTTTCTGCAGAAAATTGCTTACAAAAGTAGGACTATGGTTTTTGGAAACAGCATCAATACTAACAGCAAGTGTGACTGTTATTCTAAGCAAAGAGGGGCATCTCAATGTGAAATATTACTGACTGAAGAGGAAATAAGATACAAAGCACAAAGGAATTTAACAACATCAAATAGGTTTTGTAAACTCATAAAATGGAAAAGCCTGCACTTAGCAGAAATGTATTACTACCTATAAACAGCATCTATGGTAAACAGATAACAGATCCTTTGAAGGCCAACAGCACAATATTACAAATTGTTGGATTTAACTGATTCAACTTTTCAATAAAATTGTTCACTTTTAATGGAAAAAAACACTGAAATCAAAACAGCTACATGTGCTTGTGCATGTGTGTTTATCTATAACACTGAACAACCTGCCGCAACAAACAAGTTACAGTCATAAACAAAATATAGTCCCCTTCAAGTTGTTAAATGTTTTTAGTGTGATAAGCCAGGTCTTAGAAGACAACAAAATTAAAGCAACAAAGACAATTTTATGTTTTTCCTGAATAGATAACAGACCAATAAACCAATGAAACATAGTAACAAAGTCTGGATTATTAAGAACACAAACATCTGCTTAGAAGCTATAGCAATCACGTGTGATCTTCACTCCCCATGTACACCCACAACACTCTGAAAGCCAAGTCAAAGACACGTTCAGATCAAATAAAAAGGCATTTGAAAAATGTGTTGACATTTTTGGTTAAATTGGATGGCATGGAGTGGGCTGATTGAGCTTGTGATTACATAAAACTGTGACTTCACAAAAACCACACCAAAAAGGAAAAATATAAGTCAAGATTAATGTTGTTTCAGAATTTGGAAAAAAAAATCCTTCCAATGAGTACTGATGCAGCAAAACTGCACGTGATCAGAAATACTGTCACACCATCACAACTCAACCTGGCCTAAGAATAACGTACACTGATGCATCTACAGTAAGCAGGCACTCAAGTTTGCCTTAACATTACAATATAGTTACAATTATTGTGTGACTTCGGAAAATCATCTTTTCAAAGTAAATGGTGGTTTATTAGATCATTCCCATTTGTGGTGGAACTGCCTCTTAAACAGTGCTCTCTTTGTAAAACTCTACAGTGCCAGCTCACAGTTGTTACCAGAGTTTCCACTAGAGGGCAGTGTTATAGATAATTTCATGCTGAAATTATGATTATATCTAGTTAGACATTTTTTATTTTGAATTTTAAAGTCTAATATTTGGAATACTCCAGGCATTTGGCATACAACAACCTCAAAATTGTCAAAAATGACCATGAATGAGTAAATATCAAAAGATGAATAAGATTTTTAAAAAATCACTTACCAAATGAATATCAGGCTAAAGTACTGTTGGTGCGCTGCTTTATCATTAAACCTTTGTATAAAGGAAGTTTACTATTCTTTATACAGCTTTCATTAAGTGTAAATATTATTACGGCAAAACTCTTAAAAGGTCATATTGATAGATAAGTTCTGAAACTTGCCCTCTCCCTTTTTTCCACCTTGGTTTTGTTGCTCAGGCTACACTGCAAATTATGTTGATAGGTTTACAAACTCAAAGACAAGTCAGTCAAGGAAAAGAAAAAGTCTCCCCACTTACCTTGTCAGGTTATGAACCAGGTGAATCATAGTATATACCATATTATAACAGCAAGACTATTGAGTTTCTTTTGATTTAATTATGATACAAAACATACAAAGGTAAAAATTTTCAGGGATAACAAGCAAGCGACAGTACAATAATTGGATAATTACATGATAATAACCTCGATAGAATCATGCGATAAAATTAAAACACGACTTTAGATCATTTAGGCATCACAGCAGTGATAATGATGAAAAAAGTGGGATGATCCGATCAAAACACCTGCTATTTTTTTAGTTATTTATTGGTATTAGCTGGGTCAAAAACACTATCCCTTTAACAGGAAGGAACTCAAACGGGGGAAGTGAAGCAATAGGGAACTACTTCCTCGTTACCCCACAATCCAAACATTATTCGTGTGCAATGGGTGAGTGTGCATCCTCGGGAGAAAATTTTCAGATCTAACAGTCGGTGCACATTTTTGGGATTCTCTGGGAAAGGCGCTTGTTCCAGTATGCTTCAGCTCAATGACGCTTTGGATCCGGAGAGTCCAGGCGCTGCGGTTCTCCACCCTGCAGAAACCGAGGAGGGGGTCGAGGTTGCCTTCACGCCGCCGGAGGCCGGACGAAGCCTCGGACACGCAGCCTCCGTGGCCTGCTGTCCCCCATTACAAACGCTGACGCCCTTTCATGTGCATAACCCCACCATGCAAGCGAAAGTGAAGGACTACTTCGTGTTCAGAGTAAGTTGCGCCATCCATTCCAACTTGCGTTAGTAGGCACCTAGGCCCATTTGTTATATAGATCACTTACACTTATCTAACGCTCCTTAGATACCTTTAAGTAAACACGAACAGCCCGCTTAGGTGTAAATGCGGGCAGTATATTGTCAGTAACAGATCACAGGGAGGATGAATGGGACGCCGAGATGATTTACGGTTGTGTGATGCTGATCTCAGCCAGGTACCATTGAGCAGGCTGTGAGCGACATCAGGACTGTGGCACTTCCGTCCGAGGATGGAGAGGTGCTCAGTGTCTGGCTGCTCGCTGAGTAAGTACCCCATCAGTATGTTTATTGTCTGACAAGAGCCATGAGCATGAACTGCTCTGTAAACTGTTTTCTGCAGAATTGATCACTGGAACAACGAAAGGGAGAGACTTGTGCTGATAACTGACAGGCAAGTCAAAAATCACAGCTCATATTTAGGTGACTCAGTTTAATGAGAGGTATCATATAGCCTGTAACATTGTCTTGATGTTCTGCGCAGGTCCCTGTTGGTGTGCAAGTATGACTTCATTAATCTGCTGTGTCAGCAAGTTATCAGGATTTCTCTCAATGCCGTAGACACCATCTCAGTGGGCGAGTTTGAGTTCCCACCCAAATCCCTCAACAAGTAAGTCAGCACTTCAGTCTATCAACAGCAAATTAGTATTTACTCGAAGTACGTTAGTAAATAAATAAACAAACATTAAAATATTTTACTTTTAATATAATCAAAACAGAAAGATTTGGTTTCTTTGTTGTTTGAATAGTAATAAATTAATACAGGAAAATGTTTCCAAGATGACGTACTCAGGAGTAAAAATTTAAAAATGTATAACATACAGGATGGGAAGATAATCATGATTCAAAAACTGTCTTTGTGTATGTTGCTGTCAGATACTCCAATGCTTTTAAAACTGTTGTCTTATAGAAGAGAAGGCTATGGGATTCGTGTCCAATGGGACAAACGTCCTCGGGCTTCGTTCTTTAACCGCTGGAACCCCTGGTCCACAGACATGCCCTACGCCACGTTCACAGAGCATCCCATGGCCCATGCTGATGAGAAGGTGGCCTCTCTCTGCCAGGTACAATCACTTTAACTAAATGAGGCCAAATATACATTTTAATTATTCCAACTAACAGGTTACTTGACATTATGAAAGCTAAGCAAATAAAGCTTGAAATGCAAGGTCCTTTTTGTGTTGTGTCACAGGCCAGCTGGAAACAATAGGCCGATTGCTGCCTTAAAGATATAATTCAGCCCTCGAGATAAAGACGGTTCTTCATACAGCTTAAATCTGTGTAGTCACAACTTTGTGTATCAACACATATTTTTAAAGCTGTTTGATTACAGCTCACTGGTAAGGCAACAGCTGTGCCATGAGCAGTTTTATGGTGACATTTTCTTATCCAGACACTGCTACGTTCAGTGAATAAGGCCCATTCTACTGGAAAGTCTTACATGAATTTATTATTCCAAATTTGAGAGCAACCCCAGGAGACCTAATTCCAGACAGCAAGTCCTAGGTTTTATAAAGATATGCACTGTATACTTTTAATAAGTATTTGAATGGCTGTCAGTGGTTTTATTTTTTTTTTTTTACTTCCCAAGTTGGACAACTTCAAAATCCAGCTCGTTCAGGCAGTGAAGAGAGCCCATAAGGAGCACCCAATCCCTGGTCGAGCTAATGGTGTCCTGATCCTGGAAAGACCCCTGCTTATTGAAACATATCTAGGCATAATGTCCTTCATCAACAATGAGGCTAAGCTGGGCTACTCCATGACACGTGGCAAGATTGGCTTCTAAAATTGAGTAGTTTCTCCAAATTACAACAGATCAACTCATGTGTCTGTGTTAAACTGCACTGTCTGAGGGAAGCTACAGTGTAATGTGTAACATGTCTGTGCGTGTATGCCTGGTCCGAGAGATGCCCACGCAACTTCCTAAGTGGGTGTAACAGTCAGACAGCTGTAGGTAAATTATGCACAACGCTGCAACTGTCTACTCTTATTTTATTTTTATTTTTTTGCGCCCATAGTTGTCCTTTTTTTTTGGTCAGAGTTCCACACAGGTGTGCCACTCACACAGGCCATCAAGAACGTGTGGTCACGTGATAAAAGTTGGAGATAAAAGGCACAGTATGTACTTTAAATTGAGCTTCTTGAAGTCTCGTGTTTCTAGTTAAATGACTAAATGACAGGCTGTCAAAAGAATGTGATATTTAGAACAGTGACATCCTATCATCAGCCAATTTGAGTTCCATATTTGCTACACGATAAAGTTTGAATAGTTTGCATTATTTGGACCATAGAGCCATAAGAGTAGTTTCTTGGAATAGAACTGATGGACTGAGTTTGACTGTCACATCACATGATTATTCTAATAAATTTGTATAGAGATAGGGAAAATAGATAGGAGAGCACAGCACCTGCACTGCTGTGCACTTGTATCAGCTTTTTCAGAATGCACGGGCTTGTTCAGTAGTAATGATGAATTACATATCAAGATCCTCCATCTTGTATTTGGTCCATGTTTTATTTTCCATGCTTTATACCTAAATGATGTCTTTGCTTAGAGCGGGGAGCTACTGTACTATTTGCAGAGCTGCATTAGCTACAATAACAAAAAAAAAAAAAAGTTATTTTTATGTCAGAAATAATATGTGAACATGTAAATCACGTCTGTTTGTTTTGTGAGTTTCTATTATGGTGCTGCAACTTGCATTTGTTTTACACATACATTTACATTCAGCTGCACTGAACTGTGCTGATGGATGGGCTGGGTTACGAAGTTGCAGATAAAGCTTTGTATAAGTACATTAACTTCTTAGAATGTGTGTGTGTGTTGTGAATATTATTGTCCAGCCAAAGGTTACAGACCATACTTCCATGCATCAATGCCAACAGAAAGCATCTAAAAATGCCTTTTTCTGGTCTTATTTGTGCGTGCTCTGTGCATGTTCAGTTTGCATGACAGATGTTTTTTGTTTTGTTTTGTTAAATGAATCTGTAAATACTGATTGTTTTATTTATGCACATTTTTTAATGCACTTAACGCTAAATGTTTCAATATGTCATTGACAGTTCTTAAGGATTTTATTTCGGGATAATAATTTTTGTTTTAGATATCTGTAGCACAGTAGCCAGAATGGAAAATTACAATGCCTACACGTTTTTGTCAGGGCTGAGGCTCAGGGTGGATACAGAAGTGCATTCAGATTACATTTGTACGGTAAAGGACTGAAACTACACGACTGAAGTTACAGTTCAAGAGGCTGTAGAGCAAGATGATGCCTTGAAGACAAGAAATACCTTCCTAATATATTTAGTACTGCTTGTCAAATTATTGTTGGGATTTCTTACTCATATTTCAGTTTGGTCTTAGCGGGTAATGACTATTACATTCTATGAGTAATGATGCAGCATTTGCAGGTTAAAGATAATGCAATGTGTGTCATTAAGAACTGCTTTAAAATTACCAGCTAAAGAAAACGGTCTTGTGTCTTTGCTCATGTCTGTAGTGCAAATGCATTGTATCGTGATACCTTAACTGCAACTAAGATACTGTTTTCAGTAAGATGACATGTCTAAAACAAACCATTTTGATGAAAGGCTGAACATATTATAGTAAATTGTCTTAAGCGACATTATTTATGACAAAGTTTATTTAGAACAAATATAAAACTTCAAGGTAATACACAGGAAATCGTAGTGCTAAGACTACAGTGAAATCTATAGAAAACTATAAACTTTCATATTCTCACAGTGTTTGCAACTAGTGCTTCAGTACATATTTATCAGGAGGAATGTCTTTCAAGGTTTTCAATGTTTTCTTTCAAGGAAATAAACATCCCAGTAACCCACAGTGAGGCCCTTAAGAGCAGCTACAGTCCAGCATATGAAAGCTGACATTTTCAGGAGTGTTCTCACTGGTCATCAACTCAGCACGTGTGTACGGCAAAATATGAATGAACTGGGTGATACCCAGTTATTCTTTTTTTTGTGTGCTTTACTTGTCTTCCTCATCAGAGTCCATGTAGCACAAACACAGCTGCTCCTTTCCAAGCAGTATCAAAGAGTTGCCGCTGCAGTGCCAGTTCAGAGAATGAACTTGAAAACCACCTGGCAGGAACAAAGAGGGGTAACAGTGATGACATGCTCAAACTGAAAGAAATCATTATCTTAAGAATACATACCAAGCTTGTGCAAAGATATTTTCAAAGTAAAATAAAGCCATCTTTCATGTTAAAACAAAATGCAGAGCAGCAACAGAGAGGAACATCCTGAATATAAATACTGAGAGCAAAGTAGTTCTATTTTCAAATTTAAAAAACAAAACAAAACACAGTCTTACAACCATAGTAGTGATGGGTCGGTCGCGAACGATCGGCTCTAAGAGCCGGCTCTTTGAAGTGAACGATGGGAGCCGGCTCCTGACAGTGAGCCGTTTTAATCTTTTCGTTAGTTTTTTTTTTTTGTGGAAGCCGAACGTGATTGGTTAAGATGTGTGGTGGAATCTGCCTGTCTACATGGAGCAAGACGGTGGGAGGGAGGGCAGAGACACACCACACAGTGAGTCCACACAGATCAAACACAGGGAGCGGCTCCTGCAAAGTTTGCTCAGAGACCGGAAACAGCAAGAGGAAGTTGTGCTTTACATAGAGGCTACATGCAGGAATGTTGAGGAAAAGTAATTAATTTTACACATTTTTTAAACTAATCTGAGGAGCCGTTTGGGAACCGAAAGAGCCGGCTCTTCTTTAGGAGCCGAACCAAAAGAGCCGAACTTCCCATCACTCAACCACAGACAGTATAAAAGGTGGATAAAGCCTTGAACATTTTCACTGTTGCAATTTCTGTTTTAAAGAAAAGGAAAAAAAAAACAAAGAACAGATCTGACAAGGACAGGTGAGTCTGACTGTGCTTGCTCATTGGCCAACAACTTGTCAGTTACAAGTCTTGAGCAAATGAGCCTACCATAGATAATCCTCCTTTTTGAAACACAGTGTGACCAAAATTTGCAAAAGAGATTTTCTTTTTTGAATTCATTATGTCTTAAAATAAGTGACTGAGCCCTTAACCTAGAAAGTGTTTACAGCGGTCAAGACAGAAAGCCGTTATTCCATAAACATCTACAGCAGGGGTGGCCAACTCCAGGCCTCGAGAGCCGCTGTCCTGCAGGTTTTAGATGTGTTCCTGATCCAACACACCTGAATCACATATAGAAGTCATTAGCAGGACTCTGGAGAACTTGACTGCATACTGAGGAGGTAATTCAGCCATTTGATTCAGGCGTGTTGGATCAGGAACACATCTAAAACCTGCAGGACACCGGCTATCAAGGCCTGGAGTTGGCCACCCCTGATCTACAGAAACCACAACTATCCTCATCCGGTGGCCTTCAGAAGGAATGCAGGTCAAACGCACTGCTGCATTGGCTGCTTTTTTCCTGATCCAGACATCATGTCCATCTTTTATACTGTCCATGCCTGTAAGTGATGGTTGGGTTCACTAAGACGTAGGAGCGTTTAAATTTCTAACTGAGCTCAACACTGACTGCTTTCATGTGCTCAATGGCTAAATCTTAAAGTGCAGACTTTTAAGGTTAACTAGATTTGTTTTGAACAATTTGAAAATAAAGATAAAGCAACAGCACTTTTGCTATCAATTTAAAGTCCTATTTCACAATATCAGTGTTTAATATTTAAAAAAAAAAATCCATTCCTATATCTGAGAACAATGTAATTAACCTTTTTACTCCTGCGACTACTTGAAAATTCAGGTTTTTAGTGCCCAAGCAAGTTACCTTCAGTAGGCACCTGAACAGCAACACAGCCTCCTGGGGACCAGAGATAGAGCTTGGTGCTGCCAGTACACAGTGCCAACCGGGGACGGCAGGGGTCCCACTGAAAGCATCGTACAGCCGATGTCTGCTCCAGCACAGCCTTCAGGCTCATCTTCTGCATGTCCCACACCCAAACCGCACTGGCCATATTGTCTGCAGTGAAAAAAAATCCGATACGCATCCAAAGCCAATCTCAGAGCAAATAATTGTGTCATAACAAAAGTAAGCTAACAAAAAAGCTGTTTTTTATAGTTATTAATTAACAGCTGAAGTTAAAAGTTCACACATATTGGTCAGAGGCATGAATGTCAAATCAAATCTGACACTGAGCAATTTCTTTTGAACCCATTGGGTCAAATTTATAAATACAGGGTTAAAAATATACACAAAGCACACTAAAGATTTACTTAAATGTCCAATTTGGTTTTGGTATCCCTCAGCATAATTCTGGGTGGATATTTGAATTGATGGAGTTACAATGACTAGTTTCCTGACTTTTACACTTAGGTTCCACGTTTTCATGGAATTCAAATCAACTTCCTCTCAACTGAGGGCAACAGCGGTTTGTTTTTGTTTTTTTCCTGAAGACCTTGGCAAAGCGGCTACACTTTCCTGTAACTTGTGCCTGTACAGTTGTTTGAACTGATGACACTGGAGTTCTTTAGAAATACTGACTTGTGCAATCAGTTTCTCAGTTCTGCACTGAACTCTTGACGTTGACATTAAGAGGCATTTTGGGACTTTCAGCACTACAGAATTAAGACCCTAAGTGGGCGCAGATTATGTTGTGCAATCATTTAGGTCAAGATAAAAAGCAGTCCACAGAAATGACTCAAAGGCCAGTATTGAAAAGACATTCACGTACATGATGACTGTAAAGTGCTCTGGGTTTAACAAAGGAGGTGAAAGAGAAAAGTTGTGAAGTCTTACCATTTTTGGTGGCTAGATAGCGGCTGTCGGAGCTGAATGCCAAAGCAGAGATACCAATCTTGGGGTTGGCTCGGTCTGGGTCTGGTTTGACCACAGGAATTTGGACTGGCAGTGAGCATATCTCATCTAGATGAGGCAACAAAAAAAAGAGTTTGTAAGGAGACAAAATTGGTTACTTGACCTCAGTAATTTTAGTCAAATATCACTTTAAAGATGAATACTGCTTACATACATTTGCTCTGCGTGTTGAAGAGTGTAGTGCCGGCAGTGATGTTGTGCAGAGACATTTCATCAGTGCCAACAGCTGGCCTTCTCTCTACCTCTTTATACACAGTCTACAATCACAACAAGAAGTAAATAAATGGTAAACAAACAGTCCTGTCCAGGCTCATCAAAAAGGCTGAATACTCACAGCTTTTGTGTTGTCAACTGTTGTGGGGTGCTCAAACTGTGCGATTTTCTTCCATGTGATGTGATTGATGATGCGCACCTGACACAGAGGTATAAATGTTTTACTTTTACTAATACTGAAAATTGCACACAACACATTCTGCTCAAGATAAAAATACATCTGACAAAATTCACTATTTGCAAAAAAGAAAAAAAAAATTCAAACGAGAACTCCAGGAATTGTGCACATCATTGTCTGTTTATGGGTCTTAATGAGCAATACCACATGTGAAAAAAGTTATGAAACCTTTTTGTCACTCCTGATGAACTTGCATATAATTTGTTGTATAGAAGACTTCAAGTTTAACAAGAGAACAGCTGAGCGGGTGCCAACACTCGGCTGTTTGGATTTGTAACAGGGGTTAAGGGGGAGGGGTGCAGTCAAAGTGCTGTTTTAGTAGTCAGTAAAGAAGTGTGTGAAGTGACATTTGAAGTTGTACGAGATGATTAGTAGATGCATCTATGGTAAGAATTTGAACATCCTAGGTCACATGGTTTGAGTTACAGCCAACGTTAAAAGTGTGTGTGGGGGGGCAATCTTCAGGAAAGCAATATTTTTTTTGACGCTGTCCATACTTTTTCATCATAGCTGCCAACTGCAAGAAACTGGCTGCTGGGACTCCAGGACACTGACTTGACACCCAGCGACCACTCATAGGCACTGTAGGTTGACAGCAACCGGCCATCCAAAGAGTACAGCAACACCTTATACTGTGTGGAGGATACATACAAAAAGATTAGTAATAGTTCTTTTAATCTGTTGCAAGAACCTACAGTGGTATGCCAAAGTTTGGGCACAACTGATAATTTTCATAATTTTCCTTTATAAATCATTGGTTGTTTGGATCAGCAATTTCAGTTAAATATATCATATATCAGACAAACACAGTGATATTTGAGAAGTGAAATGAAGTTTATAGGATTTACAGAAAGTGTGCAATAATTATTTAAACAAAACTAGGCAGGTGCATAAGTTTAGGCACCCCAATAGAAAAATTACATCAATATTTAGTTGATCCTCCTTTTGCAGAAATAACCGCCTCTAAACGCTTCCTATAGCTTCCAATGAGTCTGGATTCTGGTTGAAGGTATTTTGGACCCTTCTTCTTTACAAAACATCTCCAGCTCAGTCAGGTTTGATGGTCTTCGAGCATGGACAGCCTGCTTTAAATCACAACACAGATTTTCAATAATATTCAGGTCTGGGGACTGAGATGGCCATTCCAGAACACTGTACTTGTTCCTCTGAATGAATGCCTTGGTAGATATTGAGGAGTGTTTAGGGTCGTTGTCTTGTTCTTCAACTTTGTCACTGATTGTTGAACATTGTTCTCAAGAATATTCTACAATTGACTGGAATCCATGCAACCCTCAACTTTAACAAGATTCCCAGTACCTGCACTGGCCACACAGCCCCACAGCATGAGCTGTCTTGGAATGTTGTGTTCTTTTTCCACCATGCATACCGCCCCTTGTTATGTCCAAATAACTCAATTTTAGTCTCATCAGTCCATAGCACCTTATTCCAAAATGAAGCTGGCTAGTCCAAATGTGCTTTAGCATACCTCAAGAAACTCTGTTTGTGGCGTGTGCACAGAAAAGGCTTCTTCTGCAGTACTCTCCCCTACAGCCTCTCCTTGTGCAACGTGCGCTGCATAGTTGAATGATGCACAGTGACACCATCTGCAGCAAGATGATGTTGTAGGTCTTTGGAGCTGCTCTGCAGGTTGACTATGACTGTTCTCACCACCCTTCGCTTCTGCCTATCTGAGCTTTTTCTTGGCCTGCCACTTCGGGCCTTAACTAGAACTGTGCCTGTGGTCTTCCATTTCCTCACTATGTTCCTCACAGTGGAAACTGACAGCTGAAATCTCTGAGAGAGCTTTTTGGATCCTTCCCTTAAACCAGGGGTATTCAACTCCAGGCCTCGAGGGCCGGTGTCCTGCAGGTTTTAGATGTGTCTCTGCTTCAACACACCTGAGTCAAATATAGAAGTCATTAGCAGGACTCTGGAGAACTTGACTGCATACTGAGGAGGTAATTCAGCCATTTGATTCAGGTGTGTTGGATCAGGGACGCATCTAAAACCTGCAGGACACCGGCCCTCGAGGCCTGGAGTTGAATACCCCTGGCCTAAACCATGATGAACAATCTTTGTTTTCAGGTCATTTGAGAGTTGTTTTGAGGCTCCCGTGTTGCCACTCTTCAGAGAAGATGCAAAGAGGAGAAACACTAACAATTGGCCACCTTAACCCTTTCTCGTAATTGGATTCACCTGTGTATGTAGGTCAAGGGTCAATGAGCTTACAAAACAAATTTTGTGTTCCAATAATTAGTGCTAAAGGTATTCAAATCAATAAAACGACAAGGGTGCCCAAACTTATGCACCTGCCAAATTTTGTTTAAATAATTATTGCACATTTTCTGAAAATCCTATAAACTTCATTTCACTTCTCAAACATCACTGTGTTCGTCTGCTACAGTATATAATATATTTAACTGAAACTGCTGATCCAAACAACCAATGATTTATAAAGGAAAATCATGAAAATATTGTATGTGCAGTAGTTAAAAAAAAAATCATAGATACACAGGTTGTAGATACATGTCAGTGTACTTTACAAATTACAAATCTCTAAGTTTGTTATGCTGTGTGTGAACTACAGGGTATCTTATATCATCAGTTTGTGGTTTTGTTTTGTTTTTTAGTTTCCTATATTGTTAGACTCTTGTACCCTGAGGGATCAAGACAAATGTGTCTTATCCTGCATAATACATCAAACTTGCCTCAAAATTTAAACTGTAGACAATGCAGTTTTCTAATTTAATGTTGACTTTTTGTTTACTCTTCCTATATTGGAGTTTTTAACTATAACCTGACCATTCTTGCCAAGGTTCCCCTTACAAGCTTGGCCTCTACTGGAGGCAGCCCCAAGTTTAAGTGAGATAAGCAATCTATGACATTATATTGGTGGCTCATAAGTGTACAAAGTAAATTGAGTTACCTCTAGACAGCTGTCCCATACTGCTAGTACACAGCCATTTGGAGACCACTCCAATCCCACCAAGTCCTGTGTCTCAGTCTCAAAATGCTGTGAAAAAAGTGACATTAAATGAAATGAAGACATTCATAGAAAAATATCAATATCTTAACCTTAATTCTTCCTCAAATCTAGGACAATATAAAAAGACAAAAGGAAACTCATTAGAAAAAACAAAAGCTATTTTCAGCAACCCCTTATTCACAAGGGGTCACTACAGTGGGTAGCAAATTTGGCACACTTTTTTTTTTTTCCTTTCCACTGGATGCCCTTCCTGATGCAATCCCAAAGGGAAGCTGCATGTGATTGGTTAAAATGTGTGGTAGCATCTGTTTGTCTACACCGAGGGGGGATGACACACCACACAGTGAGTCCACACAGATCAAACACAGAGGGAGAGGCTCCTGCAAAGTTCACTCGGAAACCAGAAAGAGCAAGAGGAAGTTGCGCTTTACATAGAGGCTATACACGGGAATGGTGAGGAAAATGAGTGACAGAAAACATAGTAAAGTTTGGACACATTTTAATGTCACAGAGTGTAGACTGCAAAGTTAGAATTTCTTATCCAGCAGGTTCCAAAAACAACCTGCACATGCATTTGCGACCTGTTCATCCATCAGTGCAATTAGAAGAAAAAAACAGGGCAGGTCATATGAGGAACGAGAAACAGGATCAACCCCTCACAGGCCCTTGGTTTTTCTGAGTGCCAATTTTTGTTTTTTAAAATTTCCATTTGGAGTACTCTATTCTATGTTGAGTATATAAATAAACATTGTATATAATGTATGATTTTACATCTGTAATTCAGTTTACACATTTTTTAAATAAAATATGAGGATCTACTTGGGAGCCGAAAGAGCCGGCTCTTTTTAGTGAGCCAAGCCAAAAGAACCGGCTCTCAAAAAAGAGCTGAAATTCCCATCATTAAAAGGTGGTTTATTAAGGAGTGACAAGAAACAATAAACTCAGCTACACTGGAGCTGGATGGGTTCCAGAACTAAATACAAAACTAAGTAGCAGGATGACACACAGCAAAGTAAACACTGACAATGACACGACAAAGACCTGACACAGACTGAGGACTTAAATACAGACACAGGATAACAAGCGGATCGGGAACAGGTGGAGACACAGCTGGGAATAATTAAATAAGACAGGACCAGGAAGTAAACAATGTATAACAGGAAACATCTGACAACGAAGACAGACGCAGATCCGACACAACACTGGGAATAAAACTGAATACAAAAAGACAAGAGGCAAGGGACTTAGACACAGAGGGACAGGGCAGAAACTGGAGTACAAAGACGCGGGTCGCAACACAGGGAACAGCGATTCAATATAAATAAGGATCTATAACCTATAATGAACTAAGAATCAAAACCATATGAAAACTGGAACAGAAGAATCTCAAATGAAAACAGAACCTAAAAGAACAAAACACAAAACGCTCAGCAAACGGCCCAGGACCATAACAAAAGGTGGTCATAATGTGTGGTTAGTAAGTGTATATCTTTTTGGCAAGCTAAATTAAAGTCTCTTCCACTGTTGCTTACCTGTCTTACTCAAATCTTAAGTGCATTTAAATGGCCATAAAACCAAAATGGAATGTTACGTTTTACTTACCCTGAGTAAATGCCAGTCGTCACACACAAATATACTAACAAAGTCTTTGCAGTCACGGCGTTCAGCCAAGGCCATATAGCACCCATCTCTGCTGAAATCTATACCTGTGGGTATACAAATATTTTCTATGGAAGATCAACAGGGAAGTTGCAGAGTCCAGAAATAAAGTTTTTAAAAAATGAGGAAAACAACTCTAAAACGCCAGTTTATATTCCTAAAACTGCTCACTATTAAAAGGGACAGTATAGCCCGAATAAATTAACAATTTGAGCACCAATGACACATACAATAATGGCTTTTCCATCATAATTAGAAGCTGATTTGTAAAAGCATATGTAAGAGCAGCAGAATAACAGAACCGATTTAAAAATAATTTCATCTTTCATCAAAACATGTTCAGGTAAAGGCTAGGAAAAAAAGACAACTGTCCATTCTGTTCATAGAATACATGGCCTAATCTGTTTCTCATTATTTAATTCTTCGGCACCATCAAGTCTGGTATTCAACTATCATGGCAATATTATTTATATGACTGTGCTGAAGATACACAGGTTGCAGAAGGGCATGGTATTACATGTGGAAAATGGGGAGAGTCAGAGACAATCATTTTTCCACTAGTTGCTGACAGGCCTGTTATGAAAAGCATGCCCCATTTACTGAAGAGAGGCACAGCTGTCAGCAGAGAGGACCATAGTTTTGAACTCATATCCTTGGGTGGTGCCACAAGGTAAAGAACGGCATGTGATTCATGGGGAATGCCAATGCATTCAGACTGCTGGCCATGTCCTCAGGTACTCTGGTAGTACGCATACACTCATATCATTTTCATACTCACCCTTTTGACATGCTTTGGGGTACTTGATGTAAGACACAGCTTTAGTGCATAGTGACCAGACGGTGATTCTCAGCTGTAACCACAATAGAGAAAAGAAAGTAAGAAAGTAAAGCACATATTATCTTCAAGTTAAATGATGACAAACATCATTCTGCCAGGCAACAGAGAGGATGTAAATACATCCATCCCTTTAATTGCATTGACACATTTGATCTGTTTGACCACTGGTCTTCAATAAGAAAATTAAGTGTTTATTTATGCTTTAATTTATTAAGTGTTACACGTATATGGCTAGTGGGTGTCAACAGACACTAATATGAGGTCAGTCAACCACAACACTAGCCTACACCTAAAGATCAGCTATGCAAATCCAGACTGTATTTCCCATTATGCACTTTAACAGCTGTGGAAAGACCGTCTCATGTCTTTGGAGAGGCAGATCTCTGTGAGAGTTTGAGACACTGACATAGAAGCAATCTATCATTAGATGATGGCCTGGAAAGGCCAAGTGTGTGGAGTGTTGTCAATCGGTGTGCTTCCACAGGGAATGACCACATATAATTAAGAACTGCAGCCACTGAGAGGGACCAAAGGGGGTTACCCTGTTTAAATTAAGACTTGAGCACATAAAATTAAGAGATACAAAACAATATCTCAACACATAGCAGGAATAGGACCAGTTAATTTAGTAGCCAAGATGTAATGTTAGACATGTTTGCTACAAGTGCGACAAATTGACAGCAAGTTGTGTGCATTGCCACAAATGAGAGGCAGCTATATGACCACAAGCCGGCATAACAAAGAGACCACATGTGTTAATTCTGCATTTGACAGCACTCACTTAAATACCCAGCAGCCTCACTAGAGCAAGATTCATGCCAACAAAAGCAAGTGGCCAACCATGACAGATATCCTGACACAAGGAGTATGACATGCAGTATCTTGACCTTAAAGAAGGAGCACCAGAAGTCCTTTGGGACACTGTTACAGAATCTGTGGTTTGTACAGCCTATGTGTTAAGGTGTTCACAATTTGATTTGTGAAGTTAGATTCAGTAGCAGAACTCAGCCTTGTTGCCAAATTTTTTGTTACCAGTGTCCACTATGGTGCAATGTACCAATGCAACAACAAATCTATAAATCTCCTGGATCCTAGAAGTGAATTTTGTGATATTTCTTCAATGTAAAGTTTATAGGCTGAGCAGGAAAAGCAGATGAATCACTATTTATGTTGTATCTTTAGTTTCTGCACAAAAACTATGACTTTTGAATCCTCCATTAAAACTGAAAAAGAAAAAAAAAAATTTGGGATCATTTTGCTCAGCCGTACTTGTAATAATACTAATAATAATAATACTAATACTAATACTAATAATTAATATAATAATAATAATTATTATTATTATTAGCCATACTTAAAGAGTTAAATTTGTTTAAGCAGAAATGACAAATTATATGTTGGGCAAAATTCTGAATTACAGTTTTAGCCATTTTGGATCATGGCACAGAACGGCATATTAATATCATATTCTACTATTACTCTGCATTGAAACTGCAAGGACTTATTTGTAAAGTTTAATGTTTTTAAAGTAAAACATTTTTACACTCTAGTAATTAATAGTTTTATCACAGTCAGATAATCTGTGTAGAAATAAAAGCAATAAGTTATTCTTCAAATAATACTGTATTTTTGGCAGTAAACGGTTGGTTACTCTTAAAGCTGTAATTAGCATTTGAGAATGGGCAGACTTAAAACTCATGAAGTGAGAAGTCTTTCATCAGAGTGTCCAGACAGATATTTGAACCAGCCCAAGTCTGTCACCTGACTGGACTGAAGTGTTGACCCGCATGTTTGGTCAAGACATCCAGCTGTGTAGGCCCTGTAATAACACCACACCACACGCTTCCTGGACATCCCCCTCAGACATGGTGCCATGGGAACCAATACCAACAGCACTCAAACACAAACAGACTTACACTTCTTAGATACCCTGAATTCACCACATAAGGGGTGCTGGGAGATCAAGACCCAAAGGCAGTGTAATTTTAAACTTGCTGGAGGAAGGTTGGCACAAGGAGAATAGGTGAGAAATACTTTTCCATGTAGAGTGAGACTCTTATGTGGTAAAATTACCCTTTAGATGAAGTATCCTCAGCAAAGGTGAGCAGCCCCCAGGCTTGGGACTCGGGAGTGGTGTATAAAGACCAAACTACTAAAACAGCTGCTGTTTATTAATCAGCGTAAAATGTTTTTCCAAAAGCACCAGGAGAATATGCTAAAAAACGTGGAAGAAATTCTATTCATGACATATTATGATAAGGCAATTTCTACCACTAAAATCCATGTAATATGTATTAACAGGTAAAAACAAATAAACAAACAAAAACAGAATTAGGGGATCTTCCCATCAGGACAACCTGTGGGCAATATGATAACTACAAGAATGTGAATACTATAGTTACTGACAGCAATCTGGAATAAAACTTACCCATCAGCCATTCTTGTTGCGCGCCTAAGCGAGTGTGAGAGAATGGCTGAGTGCATTTGATGCCATATAGGCCTATCTGTCAGCAGAGGATTAGCTTGTAGGCATTCCACGTAGGAAGCTATCTCAAACCAATATAGCCTATTGCTCCTGTTACAGCCTCATGATGCTACCAAGGAACAGGACCCGTTCATGGCCCACATAGGGCATGGGTGAGCTATTGTCCCCTGCTGCAGTGCATAGGCTCCCTACATTGACAGTTCAGGCCAGTAGCATTGTTGGCAACAGTGCCACATTGCTGCCAACAATGCTACACGTTAGCAGGGCTCCAGCTGTACCAGTAAAGAATTCAAAGGCTAATCTGATCCCAACAATGTAAAAACCATTAGACAAGTCAAGCTCAGCAATGTCCTTGGCTGGAGTTTTTCCACCCTCAGTTAGTAAAGGAGGATTAACGTGGATGTGTGAGTGGCATTTTGTGAGGTCCTAAGATAAATGAAAGGAATCCAAACAGGAGACGAGTTCCGTGAAGTCTCACAATACACGGGTTAAGTTTTAGCAATGTGACTTTCTATTACATCTCTGGCAGCTGTTTTTAAAACAGAAAGCAAAGCAGCTGAAAGCCAATGCATTTTGAACCCTTAAAAGTTCTTCATTTCACAACATTTCTAGCAGGCATAATAGTGGTTCTGACTTCAAGTCTGTCTTGGGCTTCTTTTGAAGCCTTTGTTAGCACTAGACAGAATATATTGTCACCTTAGTACAGCCACAATAACAACTGTGATGTCGAAATTAGATATTTTGATATTCCAGCTTGTTTTAAAAAAAACAAACAAAAAACACTAAGACAGCCAGACAAACACAGACACAACTAAGCAGATTTATTGATACATAGACAGACAAACAGACAAACAGATACACAGAGGAATGATCCACGCCACAGGCAGCTGTCCCTAAACAAGTTAATATAGCAGGCTGTTTATGAGTGAGTTGAAATTTAAGCCTGACACGAACACCCGTCTGGCACAGCCTTAATGAAATCTTGGGTTGGGGTGAAGGTAAGTTCAGTGGGCTCTCTGGCAATGGCATAACAAATTCCTAATATTCCTCTGTTAAATAAATAGACTTTTAAACCTGCACCACAAAAGGATGCTCAGTAAGCAGTAATTAAACCTACTTACATTTAGACAATTATAAGAGAAGTGAGTAACTGCAGGTTTATGAATGAATAACTGCAAAGATGGAATGTTTATATGAACAAAATTTACACTAACGACTTTAAAAATATCTGGTTTTCTGTCTGTGATTAAATCACGGCGTTACCTCGGCACAAAGTTTACACAATAACCATATTCAGCCACAGCTTCACCTGTCACAGCAGCTGCAATTGTGCACACAACAGTGGCACTGTAAACTGTCGGACATTGGCCTTTTAAATTGAGTAATGACTATTAAGTGTAGCACATAAAGTATCAGATCACCTCTCCTTTCCACGGTACATGCAGAACATTTTCCTCAACTGACAGAGCAATGGCATCTGTTTGCCTTGCAGCTCGACTGTTTACTGACCATTCAAAACTGCTCACATGTGTTTTCAGAGCTGTTTAGCACAGATTTGGAATGATTTCTTCAGCAAGCAATAACATTAATTTATTGATTCCCCATTTTCAGACTGAGTTAACATCAGATAAATCATCTACACCACGTAGCAACTTTCAGTCTTAGTGGTTCTACAACTCACTACAAAACACACACATAGTAACACACCAATGGCACAAAGCTGCCATATGAGGCACAGGCATGGCATGAGGACTAACTTGGGGTTCAGAATGCTTTGCCCAATTTCAGCATGAAAAGAGGCAGGGACTGAACTGCTAAGCATGTTGACAGCCTCCTCTACCACCTGATCCACAGCAATCCCAGCAACAATATCAATACAGGAGAACATATTTCAATAAGCTTTCTGATGTGTGGGAATTGAAAATAACAACTGCATTCAAATCCTGCACTGATCACATCAATTGTTTCAGTAGCTTCATCCTGTTCTTATTCACTCTTGGAATAGACTGGATGCCTTCACGTGAATGCAAATTGATTTTAAGAGGGGAAAAGTTGCATGGTGTTGGATGAGGTGAATAGGGAATGTGTTCAAGCACTGCAGTGAGAGTGCCAGGGTTTTTTGTACTCCTGAAGGATGTAACCTTTTCCTTCTTTGCTCCAACAATTGCTTTCAAGGTTTCTAGAACCTATTTGCAGCACTTCCATGTTAAAGGGGAAAAGTGAATAAAAGGAAATTACATTAGTCTAATTTTCTAATAGCCACACATCACAAGTTAAGGAGACAGAAACGGAAACTAATCATCAAAACAGTAAGCAGATCAATTATCTGTTGATCAATAATCATCACAGAAAGGCATTGACATCAAGCAATTTAAGTGATGTTATGTGGAATGTGTTCACAATCCAACTGCCGCAAAAACGTTATAAAAATGAGAACTCTTTAAACTGACCATTCAAAACTGCTCAAACAAAAGATGACTGCACTCAGATTGTCTATTAACTAAGCTGTACGCAAACGCCATCAATCTTTAGGGAAGAAAACTGCATTCCTTTCAAATTCTATTCCTTTTTAAAAAAAATATTTATTCATTAATAAGATTCACATAACAAACAAAGCAGACATACCACAGACACTCGCACTCCCTGCACCCTAACTCCAGACAAGACACAGTTGTGTATTAGACCGCAACACCTGTCAAATGATTCCTGGAATCAGGTTCAGCGTTGCAGACGTGGCCCACCGCAGTGCCTCCGTCATATTCCACAAGGCCCAAGGATAGCTGTTATATCAACACCCCTTACAACATGTGCTTACTATAAAAAAGAGGAATTGGGAGGCACAGATAATTTGTTTGGATTGTACTTAGGTTTATATACTTGCAAAAATACAGGTTACTTTACATTTCAAATATTTAAAATAATTAAATGAAATGTGAAAGATGTCATCTTAATGACCTTTTCCTGTACTTGTCCCTTACAAAAGTAAGCTATTTCTGGTATCAAATATGTACTCCTGTCATGAAACGAGGTCATTTTTGCGGAGTGAAGGAATGTCCACCAATCACACATCTACTGATGATTTTAAGTGGAGAAAAAAAAACCTAACTGCAGCATGCAGTATTTCCATATACTATGTATTCTTGTATCTGGTATGCCCCAAGGTTTACAGGATGCACCGCAATCAGCTGCAAGTGAACAACTAATAGTCAAACAAAACATCACAGATGGAAATCTTCATCATTTTGGTTGTGTTGTATAAAATGGAGATATTCTTGCTTGGCTATTTTTTTGGGCAGTACTTGTAAAAGTAAATGAATAAATGCCAGGATCCAGCAGAACACTCCACTGTGATATGTGATATTAATATTATTTTTTTTAACCTGTTAGAGGTTTTAAAATTGCTCCTGATCAGTGTATTGATTTTCTGGTTTGGCTGCTTTCATTTTATTCCATCCGTGTTGTTAAGTTTACAGTTGCTGTATTTTTATGACCAATAGAACGTCATTAAACAGACTTGCTGTCAAACAAAATACCAGACTGCCATTGGAAGGGCACATACACATTACACCCATGCTCCAGAGGTACTTGAGGCCCATGTATGACAGGACACTAACAGGAGGGTGGCTATGAAATCAGGCTGAATACATGTAGCAGGTGGGGGTGTAGGGGGCAGTCAAGAAAGGCTCTGGTGTCTGGCTATTTTCAGGTTCCCCTTCCTTGCAGGCCAGCAACAGTTGAAACCAGACAAGCATAAAACACACTTCCATGTGCATCAATGCACACACATACACAAACCAACTTCACACTTACATGGAACTCAGTGGTGTTGAGAATGTGACGTCCATCTGGACTCCAGCGTGAGGAGACTAGTCCTATTGAACCCTCATCAATCTTACAGTGCCAGTCCGGCTGTTCAAGAGACCACACCTGAAGAAAAGTCAGGGAGAAGACAGACGACAGCAGGACAACAATCGGCAGTTACTCATGACATCTTTAATACGCATCCTGTAACTTTCTCAGTTTGATTTCAAACAGTAAGAAACACTTAAGAATCAGGCACCATGAAAGACTGGTGCTGGATACCCTTTCAAAGGTAAGCTACTTGGGCTATGATGTGCATGAAACTGACATCACTTAAGTAACAATAATTACTGCAATTCTGTTACTTTAAACCAAAAAAAAAAATGCAGCAATACGTAACTGAACCAGTAAATGTCACACA